>OMNZ01073419.1:13373-25107 GCA_900303255.1 Lesueurigobius sanzi
TATATCAATATATTTTTTAATGAAATATGGAATTAGATCATATGGCATATATCGATATAGTTCAAATTTGCACTGTACTCGCTTCAGGCAAGGTAAAGATTGACCTATTTTATTTTATTGGCTATTTTTATTTAAGATGTTTCTTACCGTCCAAGCATACTTTATGTTTACATTTTATAGTGAGTTTTTAATAAAATTACTCGTATTTGGCTTTGACTTGGACTGAACATTTCAGTTCACAGCTCTCACTTAAACCCACTAAGATAAGATAAGATAGTTTTTTATTGATCTCACAATGGAGAAATTTACTTGTCACAACAGCTCTTAGGACAGTATCACACAGGGGGGTGCACAAAGTCAGGAAAAGTGTCATCAAAGAAGCAAAACAACAGGTAATAGTAATAATAGTACAACAATAAAATAAAATAGAATAAAGATAGTCTCTACACAACTTAGTAGGACAACCTTTTATCTTTCGTCACAGGCTATTTGACACGCAGTAAATGTGTGTAATGACTTACACAACAGAACGTGGTCATGTAAACGAAAATGCTTTAAGTTGGTAGAACTAAAACGTACACACCACATGACCATGTTATTCTTTTAGCAGCGGCTGAAGTCAAACAGCTGACGACTGCGATGTTATGCTAAGGCTAGCTTTAGCAATAATATACTTACCTTGGTTTTTGACTTCTTGATGCTGACGGCTTTTCTTTTCCGCTTTAACCTTCGGCATTTTTGATCACTGTCTTGTCAAAATACTCCCAAAACTAAAGAGTTAATACGTTTTACACAAATTCGTTAAAGTGGCTCGTACTACTCTACTACACGTGTGGCCTCTTCTTCGTCCTCCTGATGTACCGCCTCTGTCTCTCTGTGGCCCTCTGGTGGAGTGGTTGGGAACATGCAAGTAACTCAGGCAAGCAAGGGTTTATAAAAGGTTTTTATTTAAATATAACACATAAAATCACTGATACTTAAAACAAAGAATTGTATTGATTATTCGGAGATGGGAATTTCCTCTAATGTCATGGCGATATCATAAAGTTTGGGGTCATCAATCCAGTTTATCTTAAAGGCTAAAAGCAGGCCCTTGAAGAAATAAACAAAAGCAATGCATTAGCTTGGCTCGCTCACCATTTTGATAATGAATACGAGTGTAGATATTTTTACAACACAGACATTTTTGCTGCTAAAATGTGTAGCAACAAGTAAGGAATAAGAACAACTCATAAGATAAGATAAATACAGGGCATCTACAGTTGTGCTCAAAAGTTTACATACCCTGGCAGACTGTCAGGATATGTAAACTTATGCATTTCATAGAATATGAATGATAACACAAAAACCTTTATTTCACTCAGGGTTTGTGGTTGTGTGAAGCCATTTATTGTCAAAAAACCTGTTTGTTTATGCTTTTCAACTAGAGAAAATAGCCAAATGTCCCTGATCAAAAGTTTACATATTGTGCATCTTGAAACAAACATACATTTTTTCAGAGTCCTATTTTGTCAGAGTCCTGTATTTCAGCTGAAGTGAGTCTCTCTTTGCTCCTGAACAACTTTCCTGGCAGTTGTTGAAGGTCATGTAAACGTTAGATCAGGGACATTTGGTTAGTTTCTGTTTCATTATGATTTCTAAGGAGTAAACTCAGTTCTTTGGCAATAAATGGCTTTGCACAACCACTAAGCATGAGTGGAAAAAAAGATTTTTGTTGCTCTATGAGATTAAAAGGGTATGTAAACTTTTGAGCACAACTGTAGCAACCCAGAGCATGCCATATTTGCCCGAAATTCATCTCGTCACAAATACATGTGATGGCGTAATTTCTCCTTTCACACACAAGTCACATGCTACACTCACCCTCAGGACATTCTGCGTCATAACGGACATCTTTTTGTATTTCTCCAGGTTTGCTTGGCCTTTCTCCAACACGGCTTTGTATTTTTCAGAGTCCGGATGGTCTTTCTTTGACTTCAACTCCTCCATCTCCTTCATTTTCTCATGAGTGAGCCGCTTCATCTCTGTGCAAATAGCGTGAATAAACTATAACACTAAAGCCGTAACAAACCAAAAATTAATCAAAATCAAGTAGATATCGAGTACCTAGTCTCTTCTTTTGTAATTCGGAAACGTCCTCTTGGAGAGCCCGCGATTCCTGCAAAAATAATCTGATTAGTTAAATATTGAAATTAAGATAGATGCTAAAATAGAAAGTACAGCATACTTTTTGGAGTTGTATAATTTGAGAAGAAAGAGCCATACACCGCTCGCTCGCACCCTTCAGCTCACTAAGACAAGGGGGAAAAGTGTACAGTTAGATCAAAAACTCAAAGCTAGTTTATAATTTTTTAGCATTATTAATCAAGAACATACTTTGACTTTGCATCATTTTGTTTGAGCTTTTCTCCAAGAGCGTGCCACATCTGCATCCTGAATGAAATGAAAAAAACATGGCATTTATATTACGGTCTATATTATACTAGTTCTACATACTTTACCTGTGCAATGCTAATGTGCTGTTAAAATAGTTTGTCTTGACGTTCTCCAGCTCACTCACAAAATCCAATCTGCAATACATAAAATAACACACTTGTTTTATGTTATTGTACTACCAAAAATATATACCCTTAATAAATGTACCATATTAATACTACTTACAAATCTCTCTCCGCTTCAGATGTGCTACCTGTTCTTTTAGGCCTCCCTGTGAGTTAATACAGGTATTTGGAACATTAATCCTTATTTTTTTACCAAACACAACATGATTATAAGTACCTGTTTGGAGGTGAACATCCATCTCAAAACACTGGTTGAACATCTGTTGCTTTATTCTGAAAAACATTTAAGAACTGTTACGTTTAGAGTAGACAAGGGAGTCGGTAAATCGTGATCAAAACAGGAACCTGAGCATATCTATGGATGAGGTATCACTGTGGGCAGAAGAGCTTTCTGGAGCAGGCTCGTCGTTTAGTGCCACAGCTTCCATTGTGTGACTGAGACGCCCAAGGTCTTCATGCTGGTCCATTTCACTCTGTGGAGACATAGTTGGCTCGTTATTAGAGTTGAGAAATTATACATATTGTAACTCATATTGTAATCATGCACAATATATATGGCCTATGATTGGGGCTTGACAATTCTATTTTGGTTAGTCACCCTTACTCTGGTGATCCACTTTGGCCAGCTAAGAACAGTAAATCTGGTGTACAGAAAGGCTTACTTATTGCATGCCTGTAATATGGATATATGAATATAATAACCATACCTGTTTTATTTTATTCTAAATGAGGGGGGGGGGTCATCAGCTGTTAAAATTACTTCAAACATTCAATGGAAAGACAAGCCAAAGTGTGCATTGAGCAAAGAATTCATGTTTTGTGTACATGGTCTTGGTGCTTTGTTGTTAATAAAGGTGAAAAGCGAATATAGACATAATTGTTTTACATAAAAGCAGATATACCGGTGTAATAGAGTAAAATAGGCAAAATATTTTAACAATGGAACAAGCCGAGCCAAAATAAAGACTTCAACGAAATACAGCGCAGTGAAACACGTAATGTATTAAATCAGATCTTAAATATATGTAAGAAAATAAAGAAGTATATTACATACTTTGCTTGTTAAAATAGTGTAAAACACCCGTGGTTAAAAAAAAAAGAGCTGCTCAAAGTTGTTTACATCCGTTTAAGAACCAAAGCCCGCCAGGACGTGACGTAAACTGCAAATGGTCTCATTTGTCACATGTCGCCACCTTGTGTTGACATTATGTACAATCAGCATTTTAGTGATTATGGAACAATCATGCGTCTCAGGTGTGTTTTAAATGTTTACTTTCAACAAGGTTTTTACGAAAACGATTAAATGTTTACTCCAATAATGTTTTTACAAATTAATATATTTTATTATAACATTTTGAGGTGACAGAGCCAAATTTACCAAATACACCACTCATCACATATCACATCAAGATTTGATCGCCTTTGTTAATATACTGTATTTTTCTGTGTAAATATTGGTATAATATGCCATGCACAGCGGTTGAAAAATCTAGATGAAGAAAACATTCACAGGTCCCACCGAGATTTGAACTCGGATCGCTGGATTCAGAGTCCAGAGTGCTAACCATTACACCATGGAACCATGTGACAGAGGGGACGGGGAAAATCTACATAGCCTACTTGTCAAGTGTTTATCATATTATTTAGACATGTTATTTAGACATGTTATTTAGACATTGTTGCCTATTCAGTGCTGCATATTCGACGTTGTCTCCCCATTAGCAGTATGTTGGTACCATGAATGTATTGGTTTGTGCAGCTGCTGGCGGTTTCCTTCGTGGAGGAATCACATCATTCGCAGATTGACTCTTATCGTGGCGTTGCCCCGTCAGTCCAAAAATCACGAAAAACATACGAAACCAAAAAGACCAAGGTGCGACATTAAACTACAACATTGTTTTAGACAAACATTATTTAAAGTTTCTCTTGTACTTTGTAATGGTGTTTACAGTCGATTGGCCCTGTTCAATATTGCCCCACGTAATCGCCCAAGTGACTAATGCATAACATCCACCTTATGTAACTTTTTATGCAAGTTTTTGAGCTGTTGATTCTTTTTTCATATGAAGTGAGTGTGTTTTGGTGTGCGCCATTGGCACGCGTGCGCCCCTCAGTGGACGCGTCTACTGGTTACAGCCACTATAAATCTGATCCGAAGTTCACCTCAGCCAGAGGTGACAAACAGACAGAGTGGATAGTAGACTAGCCTGTCTGTAATGTATGTTTTTAGCTTATAGAACGATTTTAGGTAATACAATGACAAGCAAGCGGGTAAGTCTGTATTCTCATCTCTCCTTTTTTAAATGAAATGTTTTATGCAAACCTAAATTAAATATTTGCTTATTTTATTCCTTTCTTGGTAGGATATCCTGGAGAGACTGAATGCTGGGGAGGTGATTGTTGGTGATGGTGGGATGGTGCTGCAATTGGAGAGACGTGGTTATGTGAAGGCAGGTCACTGGACTCCTGAGGCAGCTGTAGAGCACCCTGAAGCAGGTACTAGTGCAGCCTATGTGGCTTTTTAATTTATTTTACAAACATGTAAGTAATTCTACTAATATGTAAAACTATTTTTGCTGTGTTCTGACAGTGCGCCAACTGCACAGGGAGTTCCTCAGAGCAGGGGCTGATGTGCTTCAGACATTTACCTTCTACTGCAGCGAGGACAAGCTGGAGCTGAGCGGAAATGTCACCAACATCACGGTAGTGTCTATGACTCAATTGCACTTTTAGCTGTTATCAAATATGTGTTATATGTGTGGTATATAAAATGCTTTAACTGTTGCTTTATTTGTTTTTCTTGCAGGGTGCTCAGATCAATGAAGCTGCCTGTGACCTGGCCAGAGAGGTGGCTAATGAGGGGAATGCTCTGGTGGCTGGCTGCGTGTCCCAAACTCCCTGCTACCTGAGCAGTCGCAATGAGACTGAGGTCAAGTCTCTGTTTAAGAAACAAATGGAGGAGTTTCTCAAAAAGGACATTGACTTCTTCATAGCTGAGGTATGAGTGGTCAAACTATATGCACTACAGTGAGGTCTCAGGTCTTATTTTCACACTGTCCACATGTTAAGTTCTTCAGATATGCTGAAGAAGCGGCGTGGGCAGTAGAGGTCTTGAAGACCAGTGGTAAAACGGTGGGTGCCACAATGTGTATCTCTCCTCATGGAGACATGAATGGACTGCCTCCAGGAGAGTGTGCAGTCCACTTAGTCAAAGCAGGAGCTGACATAATTGGAGTAAACTGCCACTTGGATCCTACGTCCGCTCTCCAAACAGTGAAGCTGATGAAAGAGGGACTGGAGAAGGCCAGTCTGAAAGCCCACCTCATGATCCAGCCCCTGGGCTGTCACACTCCTGAGTGTAATCTGACTGGATACATTTCTCTACCAGAGTATCCTTTCGGTAAATTACTATGAAAATATGATTTTATATATTTATAAAATGCCAGGTGAAACTTAAGTGTTCTGTTTTGTTGTCAGCACTGGAGTGTCGGACGCTGACCCGCTGGGACGTGCACAAGTACACCAGAGAGGCGTATGAGGCAGGGATTCGGTACATAGGTGGCTGCTGTGGCTTTGAGGCATATCACATCAGAGCTATATCAGAGGAGCTGCGTGCAGAGAGAGGCTTTCTCCCTCCAGCCTCTGAGAAGCACGACCTGTGGGGCAAAGGGCTGGAGCTGCACACTAAACCTTGGGTCAGAGCCAGGTGAGAATACATTATCATTCTATAATCTAGTGGTAGTGGCCAATCCATGTAGAAATTATCCCTGCGATCCCTAAACCAGTCTTCACTGCCCTTCCCTGCTGGAATATGCCCTTGTCATCAGGGATGAAACACTTCAGTGAGGAAAAAAAATTGTCATTAAATTTTGGTGCAATAATGACCTGATACTGTAGGTTGTGACCTATTTGTCAGTTTAGATCAATTTAAAAACAGGTGGGCCTGATATATGACCAGAAAACACACAGAAAATGAATAGAAAATTATGTTTTATTAAAATAAACCACAACTCGTTACAGGGCTCAAAAAGAATACTGGGAAAATCTTCTACCAGCATCTGGCCGTCCCAAATGTCCATCCATGGCTTCACCTGCAGATGAGTGAAGAAAGAGGAAGGAAAGAGGAAGGCAAACGGCAACAATCTGCACAGACATGTATTTAATGACTGAATATTATTTCTTTCTAATCACAAGAAAAAATGTTAAACAGACTAAACAGTGTAATTTCATAAAGGAAGGTGATTGTTCAAGTATGTGGTTAAAGTTTTCTTAAATCATGTCTTTTAGGCAACTTATAATAAAAGTCTGGTACTCAACAATCTCTGGCTGTGCAGTTCATAATCTGTCAGGTTATGCTTTACGTCTCTAAGGTGGTGTTAATTTAACAACTGAAAAGTATTGTTTGTAGGATGTGTCCTTAGCACACAAAAGGCATGCTTCACTCTATGCTTCATTATGTAAAAGCAACTTTTAATTTAAAAAAATATTATTTTCACTCAAACCAACAATTGTTTTGAACATGTCTTACATACCCTGGGTGCATTTAAAAAGTGGGGGGAAATACATTTTCTATCTGGAGTTGCTTTATATCACTAAATAAATAAATGTACAAATAAATGGTTAGCATCAGATTTGCAGTTGTTATGATCTTAAACAAATTATATTTATTTCTATGTTTTCAAGCCAAGATCGAAAACAATAAAATGTAGCATCGTGAACGTAACACTCGAAATTCTGATTTTTAGGGGTGCGCCTAAAGGCAGCAGCATCAGTATTATTTTGCGCTGGTCCTCGTCTTGCTAGCCAAATGAGGAGTGTTTAACATGGCGATGTTTTTTCTAACTTGAGGAGAAGCTCAACATTCCTCCCATCGATATAGTTGAGGAAAAGTCCGTCGTGATTTCGAGGTGCGATGTTGTTGTGAAGAGCTTCCCATTATTGGTACCGCGCTCTGTTTTGGGACCAGGCGAGTGGTTTATGCTGCTGTTGTGATGACTGGAGAAGTCTGGGCCGCGGCACATCGCTCGGACTTGGTAAACACAGTGTCGTGTACATGTCAAAGAAATGGTAAAGCCTCGTCTGCGCTCGGGGCTAACCGAGGAGCAACTGCTAGCCTACTATTTTATTCAGCATACATGTTCTGCGCGTAAAGGCCAATAACGGGATATAACACCGCTGTGCTGGAGGGTCAGCTGCGTCTTCAGAGAGCAATGCAAGCATCAATATGGCATACCTGCTTATTACAGCTGTTATAACATAGTAACACGGGACTTTTTCTCATCTGTGCGCTTTCAGATGGGGTTTTGACGTAGGTTTTGCGCATGAGCCAGTATCACTTTCAAGAGATGTCATTCGCAATGGAGGATAGTTTAGAGTCGGGGTGGGTATCAGTTCGACCAAATGTGTTTGCTGAAAAAGAAAAGCATAAATTTGCTTTTATTGTTGCCTGGAATGAGGTGGAGGGGAAATTTGCCATCACTTGTCACAACAGGACGGTGCAGAGAAGGAGCCTCATCAAAGAAGCCGAGTCTCAAGTCATGACCAAGGAAGACACGAAAGGATGCTCAAAGCTCCCATCGGTCCCTGCGACAAAGTCCAGCCCCATCGAAGTTCCAAGTGAGGATGACACATCTCTGAGTCCTGATATCGAGGTCCTTCACGAGCTGTCCCCTGGCCCGGACTGTCCCGGTGAGCTGGAGGGACTGGAGGAGAGGGCTGAGGACAGCAGCTGGGCAGGGCTCTTCTCTTTCCACGACCTCCGGATCGTGCACCAGCAGCTTTGCTCCGTCAGCTCTGCCCTGGAGCCCTGCCTCCCGATGTTCCCGGAGGAGCCAGCGGGGATGTGGAGCGCGCTCTTTGGCTCCACTGAGGTGTCCCAGACAGAGATGGAGGATCTGTGCGTCTATGTACAGCAATACTTTGGTCACGCTTTGGACACGTGTGGGTGGAAGATCCTCTCGCAGGTGTTATTCACCGAAAGCGACGACCCAGATGAGTACTACGAGAGCCTGAGTGAACTCAAGCAGTCCGGATACGAAGAGGCATTACAGCGAGCCTCTAAGCATCTGCAAGAGGTAAGCATCTGAACTAAAGGGTAAAGCTTACTCTTGGTTCCACCGAGATTTGAACTCGGATCGCTGGATTCAAAGTCCAGAGTGCTAACCATTACACCATGGAACCATGTGTGCGTGACACCAGAGGGGCCCGCTCCTTCTTATGTACATTTACTCAAGTACAAGTATTTGTGAAATAGTCTGTGGTGGAAAGTACAAGTAAAAGGTACAAATTATAGGTACTTTTACTTTACTTAAGTACATTTTATGATGAATACTTTTTACTTTTACTTCACTGCATTTTAGAGCCTGTATTCGTACTTTCTACTCCACTACATATTTAAAATTAGGTTAAAAGTAAAAGTATTTCATTTTCAAAGTCACCTCTCTGTGACCTCTATGAACTGGTTTAGTACCAATTTAGATTTGGTTTAGTGGTTAACTCGTTTAGACCTGGTTTAGTCCTGGTTTAGACCTGATTAGACCTGTTTTAGACTGGTTTTACTCGTTTAGACCTGGTTTGATTCAAATAATTAAAAATATCCTGCACATTAAACTCTTAAAAAATGCTTTTTACTTATAAACTACATTTTAAAGTTGATGCTTTTATACTTTTACTTCAGTAGGAATTTTATCAGATACTTTTACTTAAGTACATCCTGTATCTCTACTTTTACTTAAGTAAGAATATTGAGTATTGACTACTTCTTAGAGTCATTTTATCACAATGCTTTTGACTTCTATTGGACAAAAGGTTCATGTGACAGGCGGAAAATAATCAGACTTTAACTTGTACTTATATCACTTTCAGTGGTGGAAAGCAGCAAAGTATAAAGTGCAAATTTTATGTATTTTTACTTTACTTAAGTAAAATGTATGATGAATACTTTTTACGTTCACTTCACTACAGAGCAGGTAGGGTATCTTTCTACTCCACTACATATTTCAATAGTAGTAAAGGTAATTAGAGAGTTAGAGCTCCCAATGTCTTATTTCTTTTTAGCGAATACATGTATTTTCATAGTGACATAAGACAGGTGAATTTAAAGTCTTATACCAGCTGCTTATTTACTCTCAGACCTGGTTTAGAATTAGTTTAAAGTTTAATCCTGGTTTAGACCTGGTTTAGAACTATTTTTTTTAAGAAAAACAATGTTGTACGTACTTCTTCCCACCACATCTTATCTGGAGATTTAGTATTTGTGTTATTTCATTTCAGGGTGTTTTCCTTGGGAATATGGGAAGATTTTTACTCTTCTTTATGTTTTATTTGGCAGATTACAACATTAAGATAAGATCAGATAAGACTTTATTGATCTCACAACGGAGACGTTCACTCACAACAGCTCTTAAGAACACACAGGGAGTGCAAATAGTTAGGAAATGGGCCATCAAAGTAGAAGATGCATTTGTAAAGAGGTAGTAATAATAAGATAAGATAAAATAAGTTAAGATAGTTCTTTATTGATCTCACAACAGGATCACACACGGGGGGGTGAACAAGTGAAAAAGTCAGGAAATGTGCCATCAAGATAATAATAAACTAAATTTAAAAAGCTAATACTGATAAAATAAAATAAAAATAATGATAGAAGAATTGTAGAATTAATAAAAAGCTCTAAAGCAAGAAAATATCCATCCATCTTCTTCAGCTCATCTGTTGCTGGGTCGCTGTATCACAATGCACCAGTCCCTTAAAATATATCAAGTAAATCAAATTCTATCAGAATATAAAAACATTGCAAACAACATATCAGGGTTGGCAGTGCAGAGGAGTATATTATAGATGTTTACAGTCAGGTGAGTCGTGTGACATTGATTGAAGATATTTGTGAACATGGGTTATTGCACATAATAACTGAACAGTAGGATTGTGCAGCCTGACAGTAGTGCTCCATTAAAACACGCTGATGTGTATGCACCGTTACACAGTACTTATAGTACTCAAGCAGCACCATTTTACTTGACTAATTTTTCTACATCTACCAAATTATTTCATGATCCTGTAACTTGTAACTTTATGAATCAAGCTAAACTACTGTTAATTTGCATGATAATAAATGTGTTGCCGCTAATAGTCTACTGTTAGTCTCGTATCATAATTGACTATATCAAGCCTTTAAACAAATCCACAAAGACCTCCCAAGCACTATTGATTACTGCAGTCTATTTGACGGCCAAGGTGCCTACTCTGCTATTGGCACACGGCTTTGTCCAGACGTAAAAGGTGGCTATTGATTGTATTTTCAGCAGCAAAGGGACTCCACCACTCTAATCTCAGACTACTTACATAAATTATGTAAGATGCATTTTATCCACCAGTTTTCCTGACACCTCCTTGATGCCGTCAATGTAAAAAATAAATAAATAAGGAAATCAAAAGTACAGAAGATGCAAATGTGATTTCAGTATGTGTTTTTGTTTTCAGCTGCTTGAGAAGCACTGCGGCATGGACAGTATGGTGGAGCTTCTGGAGCTGTACGAGGAGGAAGACCTGGCGTTCGGTGGTTTACTGGAGGCCTCTACTCAGCTGTACCAGTACCTGCTGCAGCCATTCAGAGACATGAGGGAGCTGGCAATGCTACGCAGACAGCAGATCAAGGTAAGACTCCTACTGAAAAGTTGTATGTATTTATTTTATTACATAGTAGGATTGTTTTTCACTCTACACTGCCTTACCAAATCTAATCTAATATTCTGTCGGAGTGCCTTTAGCTTTTATTACAGGAGGCATTTGCTGTGGCACTGTTTCAATAGGCTTCTGCAATGTCAAGAGATTTATTTATTTATTTAATATGAACATAACACTAACATTGGACAAACCAGATGCTTTGTTTTAAGTGATATAGCACATGGTAGTTTTCAACACTAGTCCACAGGGGGCTTTTAAATTACAAAAGATAAAATATATTTCATACAAGATCAAAACAAGGCACAGTTTACACATGAGAACAACTCTGTCGATCTTTGAATTTGAACAAGCACAAGTCACGTCTTCAACACTGTACTA
Source organism: Lesueurigobius sanzi (assembly GCA_900303255.1). Taxonomy (NCBI): domain Eukaryota; kingdom Metazoa; phylum Chordata; class Actinopteri; order Gobiiformes; family Gobiidae; genus Lesueurigobius; species Lesueurigobius sanzi. The sequence goes on from OMNZ01073419.1 coordinate 24,998, forward strand.
GTTTAAAAAAAAACAGTTTAACATAATGACCCCAAAATCGCAGAGGAACATTTGCCAGACTGATGGTGGTGGGACACATTTAAAGGGGGGGGGGGGGGGGGGGATTTTTT
>OMNZ01073419.1:25127-40191 GCA_900303255.1 Lesueurigobius sanzi
AAAAGGGGGGGTTTGTGGGGGGGGTGGGGGGGGGAAAGGAGGGGGGGGGGGGGGGGGGGGGATATTTTAATGGTGCAATTTGGTGCATTCTCATGAATTTTAACAGACCAATAAGTACATTCTTTCCCCCAGTGTCAACTCAATACAAATGGCTCAGATCTGGTATAGTCCTGGTTTAATCCTGGTTTAGACCTGGTTTAGACCTGGTTTAGACCTGGTTTAGACCTGGTTTAGTCCTGGTTTAGTCTTGGGTACAAAGTCATCTGACAAAGCCTCACACGTGAGTTTGCAAAGAGAGAAGGAACTAGTTTGACGGCCGACAGCAGGGCACGCTGAGCATGCACATTTTTTCTCCTTATGCCCCTCGGCCCTTCAACCTGCTGGGCCCCTGGGCTTAGCCCCTGTAAGCCCCTACATTAACCCGGCCCTGCCGATGCATTGTCTATCAGAAGTCCCAGCTCCAGTGAAAGATGTGTGAGTGTTTTGTTTTATCAAGTAAAGTCACTTTAATGTCACTCGAGGCCTTATTGTCATGAATTTAAAAAAGTTGTATAAGGATCAGTATAAACCACTATCACTGGTCATAATTTATGATGGTGACATCAGGCTGGAGCTTAATAAAAAGATACACTTTTCCTCTCAGAGGTATGATAATAAGTTATGTATCTTGTGACTCAGCGTTTATAAAACTTTGGGGCTGTAAGAAGCATGAGATTGGAAATTGTTGAATTGTAATAATAATAAACCATTATTGGACACTTTGTTAAAATGTGGCATTAATCATTTATATTGTCATTATTCTGTTAGACACTACTATCAATTGATTACTATGAACAGGCGCTGACTGTGTGTTTTCTATAGTGTTGAAACACCCTTCGTTGAGCTTTGTGATCCGAACACTGAAGGTAGGATTTATTACTAAATTCTATGAAAAACATTCAGGTCCCACCGAGATTTGAACTCGGATCGCTGGATTCAGAGTCCAGAGTGCTAACCATTACACCATGGAACCACCCATGTCTGTGTAGGAAAGGGGAGGAGGCTTTAAGGCACATGCTGAGGGGTATTTTTAGCTTCTTGAGGAGAGGCAGCTCATTTACATAGCTTAGCATGTCACCACTTTGTTCATACAGTAATGTGAACCTTAATAAACCTTAATAAATCACACCAGTCATCAAAATTACACATTCTGACCCAAGGCATTTGTCAGTCAGATGTAGGAATGTTGCTGAACAGAGTCCTGCAGTATAATTCTCTGAATGTCTGATTCAGATCATTATTTACTGTCTCCTTACAGGTGTTTTTTTTCGTGGACAATCCAGACCAGGGCAGAGTACAAAAACACAAACAATAGATAATATACTATCACATGAAACAGTCCACACACAGAACACATCTGTGGCAGAGTTCAGGACAAGCTCATGACCCATAAACCAACTAGACTACTGTTCAGTTCATGATGCACAAGGCACCAACAGTTGCATCGACCTTATACTAGACACATGTGCTCGCTACACAGCATATGATTAGTCTCATCCCAAATGATATCATTCCAAAAAGACCTGTTACATAACGCTTACCCTACAAGTCAATTTAGTTTTCTGTGATTTGAGAACTAACTTCATATCTATAAAGGCTGCATGGCAATTCATCGATGTGATTGCTCGCTTAAGAATCTGAATTCATATGTCTTTTTTTAATTTTTGACTTACTGTATCAAATACAGTAGATGCATCAGAGTCCAAAAGAATAAACATTGTATATGCTTATATACAAACTTACGTACTTGTCCCCAACCTGTATCTTGGGAATTAAAGTAGCTCTCCACCTCATTCCATGTAGCTTTCCAAATTTTTCTACATTTTTAAATTAGATTTCTAAGTAAATTTGGGTCCTTAGATCCTTGGCGAAGTCACTCATTTGTATCCAGTCAATTTAAAGGGGCCGTTTCTCTTCGTGCACCAAATGATTGAGTGATAAACTGCAGATATTAAGATAAATATGACAAATATAGATATCCTCTTAGCTACTAACTGTCCATTTTGGTATTGTCACTCAGTATGAACAAAATCCGCCCAGAGGAACATTTTATTGCGGAAGTGTGTCTATTCTTAAGCTCATGGAGGCAAAAATGTGATTCTCATTTTAGTTTTAGCTTTATCTGATTTTGTTTCTCCTAAATTCACTCGGAGCAACAGATGAGACAGATGGGAGAATTTGTTTTAATGCCTCAATAATGTAAAAATATGGAGAAAGCTTGTAAATTCAAAAATGTAGTTAATGGAAGAGTGTACCGCAAAATATTTGACAGGGTTTCTACAGGCAGCAGCAAAGAAAAATTAAAAGCCAAATAAAGCACATTTTGTCTTACTTCTACTTACTCGACTTGTCTTATTTCCTTTTACTGTATTCAATGCATGAAATTTAAGACTATAGTGAAAAAAATATGAGAAAAGAGCAGACAACCTTAAAATGAGATTATTTTCAGTTTAATCTGAAATCTCTCTGGCGTCTTTGATTGACACAAATAAAAGACATTAAACGTGGAGAAAACTTGAGATTTAGATAAGGAAAAACGAAGATCTCTTTTAATATCTAAACATGAGTCTAATCCAACGAGTCTAATTTGTACAGACCTTTGCTCAGGAGACAAAATGAACAGGAGCAACAAGTCAAGCGGTAGGCTCAGATCTTAAACAAAGTTCAAAGTGGTCAAGGAGAAAGGAATGAGTTATTATTGAGATCTCTTCTTGAAATATCCTTCCCTCTATATGCACTCTTTTGTAGATTTCTTTGGGGAATGACTATCTGGGCCCGCGGAGGATCGAGGCACTCAAGAAGGAGGACTGTGACTGGCAGAAGAAGGCCCAGGAGGCTGTGCTGAACATTCAGGACTTCACCGTGAAATACTTTGAGACCACAGCCAGAGCTCAGAAAGGTACAGCGCCGCCACTGTCACCGCTAATGTCCGCGAAGAAGGCTAAACACGCAGGAGCTATTGACCTGTGTGGATTTGAACTCTGGGGCGACACTGATTTCGTATTAATGAGGCGAGCGCTTTGACACACACACAGGAAGGGACAAGGACAACCCATCGATCAAACCGCTCTACCAGCAGCTTTACCATGCAGACCTACTCCACTGTAGCCCCAATTGCTGGTCTATTATTATGTGCTGCTCGGAAAAATCAAACATGTCAATATCATGCTTTGCTAATTGGTGCTTGATGCGCGTTGTAATGTTTCAGTGTGTCCAATAGGTGTTCCCCTTTTTCAAGATATTCCCACGCCGATGTTTCCTTCTGGTGTGCAGGAGTTTATGAGCGTATGAAGTCGGACCAGCGGAAATTTGGCAAGGCCTCGTGGACGGCAGCGGTGCGTCGGATGGAAAGGCTGCGTTACTCCGTGGCTCAAGAAACTCTCCAGCTGCAGAGGGCCAAGGAGATCTCGTTGGAGCAGAGGAAGCACGCGTTGAGAGACGAGGTCAGACAGGAGAAGCACCACGCGTTGTTTCTTACTGTGCGGGAAGCCGGATTTGATTTCTGCCGTGTCTCCCTCAGATGCAGAGCCTGTGCAGCGGTGAGGAAGCCATGGTGCTTTTAGACCACATGGAAAGGCAGTATTACGAACTCCAGCTGCAGTTGTACGACATCCAGGTTGAGATCCTGCAGTGTGAAGAGTTGCTCCTCACTGCTCAGCTAGAGAGCATCCGGAGGCAGATGACAGGTACATTACCAACCTCACAATTACTTTTGAACTGAATAAAATGTGTAGCTTGGTGCTTTTAATGGTACCCAATTGCCGTAAAAAAAGAGAGACGTTATACCAGGATATATGTTTTTTACTGCAATAAGACTTTATTAATCTCACAGGAGATATTCACTCGCTATAGCAGCTCTAAAGTAAGGAGCAGACAATTAGAAAAAAGGTGCAATCAAAAAGTTCATGTGCAAAGGTTACGTTTAATTTCAGAGCGCCAGGATGAGGTGGTTTACTATGACACCTTTGAGAGTGAAGATGATATAACAGACATAGACACTGAGGAGAAGGAGGTCATGCGAAGATTGCAGGACAGTGCAAGGCAACTGGAGACCAGAAGAGGGCGCATTTGTGCCAAACGCTCCTACATTAAGAACAAAAGGGTATGTGTTCACTCTGCACGTTCTTTGAACTAAATATCAGATCAGAAGAAACAGTTTGGTGATGTTCTTGATCTTCTTGCAGGATATTTGTATGTTTAACCACAGGGAGAAACAGCAGGATCATCAAAAGGACCCTCAAAAAGTATTTTGACAAATATAAATATATTATATAAACTAATTTACTCGTAATAACGTGTTTTTTCTTTTTTCTTTTTAAATAAAACAGATAAAAACTAAGGTAGTGGAAGATGATGAGAGCAAGAACAGCAGAGTAAGTCAGGAAAGACAGAAGACTCTGGACAGATTGCGAACTTTCAAACAGGTTAGTAGCATGTCAACTTAATTGTTTTTTTTTCTTTTGGTCTGAACATTTTAGTTTTGAATTTCCTCTTTCAGAGGTATCCAGGCCAGGTCATACTGAAGTCTACTCGGCTGCGCGTGCCTCATAGCAGGAGAAGAGAGCGAGGCAGGATTGAGAGCAATAAGGATGAACGTGAGCCACTGTACCAGAGCACCAGTGTACAGACAGACCCAAGCCCCACACTGACCACACAGCCTGTCTCCTCACTCTCCACATGTCTCCCTCTGGTCCATGCGCCCTGTCCCATGGATTCATCCTGCTCTCCCTGCTCTCTGTCCTCTCTGCTGGTAAATCCCATCTCTCCTCCGCCCCCTCCCCCACCTCCTCCCCCTCCACCAGCCAAAGAGGACATGTCTCCATCACATAGCCCTGGACCGAGGGACAAGAATGATTCAGAGGACATTGCTCTGTCCCCTATCGGCCCGTTTATACCTCGATTCTTCGACAGTAGTCAACTGGTCAGTGCACGGAAAAAGCTGAAGAAGACTCCAGAATTTGAAGGCCACAGCAGAAGAGGTATTGAGAAACATCAACATTATTTATGTGTTAATCTATTGCTCTATTTCTAACATGTAACCACACTCTGTCTGTTTGCAGTGAGCTCACCTATGGATGAAGTGTTAGCGTCTTTAAAAAGAGGCAGCTTTCACCTAAAGAAAGTTGATCAGAGATCATTGCCTCCAGCAAAGGATGATGATGATGATGCAAACAGCATCTTGGCCCAGATTCGCAAAGGGGTCAAACTGAGGCGTGTCCCACACAGAGACAGAAAGGATCAGGGAGAGCTCGTTGCTCCCACAGATCCTCTCACCAAAAGCATTCACGATGCACTGCGGCGCATCAAAGAGGCCTCACCAGACTCGGACAGTGAAGACGAAGGACTTGTGGGCACCGAATGGGAAAGCTAGGCATCACGATCCACTGCTATTGCACACTCTAACAGCACTGTAGCTGGCACTTAAGCACACACAGGGGGAGTTTAAATGGACATCTGTCTTTCTTTCACCATAATATCAATATTTCCATCTGTGCAAGGTTCACTATACTGTATATTAAATAACACTTGACACTAACAGCCTCATCTGAAGTCAAAAGACTTAATTCGGGGGAGGGGGCAATCGTGAAAGGCATTGATCTTGGCACATTTTTGACTTTTTGAATTGTAGTTGTCACTATTACATTTAGATCACTTGGAATTCTTCTGCTATATATGATAAATACGGATACACATCTGTTTTTTCTGACATGTAGTTGAAGACTGATAGACAGCATTGGTCTATAAAGTCATTGCAGTGGCTGTAAATCTCATTTAAAGCTGATTAATGTCAATGCCCTTCCCCCCTTTGTCCTCTTGTGGCCTTCAGCTGCCCCCGGTCTTACATCCTGCTTTTATTGACCCATCTATTCAACCATAGCATATGGCCAAGGCAGTGGGAGATATGGACCGTCAAAATGGGTGCAGCACATAAAGTATATTCTTCTGACATGAGAGGCACAATGAGGGAGGTGCGGGGTCACAGAGAAAGTGTGGGCACATGTCGGTGATTCCTGAACTCTGATGGTGGGAGAGTCACGGCAGAGCAGCGGAGCTCACGCTTGTTTGAGTGATGAATCTTATGTGGGAGCTCCAGGGAGGGTGTGTGGGGTGTGGAGCAGGCAGCAGTGATTGATGCAGCTTCCTTTGCCATCTTATTCACTTTGCCTCCTGAGTTCTATATTTTGTAATGCCTCCCAGTGCTCAGTGGGCAGAGGCACACAGTGGGAGGTTTGTTACTCAGAGTCCCTCGAGTGAGAAGTACTCCCATGGACTCACGATCTCACGATCTCACAGTCAACATGTGCACACACATGACAGCACAAGTGAACTGAAGCCACTTCCCAAAGTTTACTTTGAATAATTTAGTAGTACTTTTAGTAGTATTTTACTAGCTCCAAATAAGTTATGGACCTAATCACAAATGATATTATTATTTATGTTATACAGGTTTACTGTAACAATGCAAAACTGAGGCACCTTTGTTGTACACCCTCCCAAAATGTATTACCTTTTTGACAATGATTTAATTATCACAAATGAATCATGGTCAGTATCACAGCTGGATGGTGGAAGAGATGAATTTTCAACATTCACAAAGTCTATTCACCAGCTTGTCAACGTTCTCAGTCGTACAGGAGTTGTCCATCATAGGCAAAGATTCTTCAATCTTCAGTTGTACAGTTGAAGTGTAGGACGTTTCGATCTTCCTCAGCAAAATGAGTAGACTTAACATGCTTGTGGGTCTTTTAAGAGGAAACCAGTAGGAGGAGTAACCTCTAAGTCCCGCCTCTCTTGGTACTAAAGGTTGGCAGAATTCACACATAATTAGTGCTCGTTACCTTCCTATTGTCCCACCCTGGGCTCAGTTATAAGGCTGTTGACACTTCTCTATGGCCCTGCCCTGCTCTATTGTCCAGCTAAATTAGCATGACAGATGGTTTTGGTCTGCTGTTGTTGTAGATCGGTTACGATACTAGTAGACCTAGTCTATAATCCTACACTTCAACAGATGAAGACTGAAGAATCTTTGCCTACGATATTCACCAGCTTGTTTGTCCATGTTTTTATGTTCTATATTTTTCCAAAGCATTAAGCCAAAAGATACTGTTCTTGCTGTCTTTACATAAGAGCTACAAAACACTTCATTGTACTGCGGTACTTAACTTGGCCAGTGTGTTTCATGAACACTTTCACCCACAAATCCTGTGAAGTAAATAATAAAAATGACAACACAAACGTGACCGTTATTTTTTCTGTGGTTTGTATTTGCATATAAAACATAGCATTTCATATAGTTCACAGAAGAGCGTACAGAGCCCGATAGCAGGCATTGTCTTTGTTTTAGCTCAACAAAGAATTTAGTTTGGCTGAAGCACCAGCATTAATGTCCTTTGACCTGCAAACACACATCCCACCACCCATCGAACAACATCATTAGCCTGAGGTACCTCTTTATATAGTTCAAAATTACTTTAGATAGTCAAAAATATTGCAGTCTTTTCATACCTCTAAATACAATAATAATAATAATAATAATAATAATACCTACATTAAATACCATCAGTTACAAAACAGGAGAATGAAAAGCTTATTCACTACTGTACAAAGGCATTCAGTAACAAGAGCATTTTATATCATCTCATCTTTGCCATCAAGTAATAATACAAATTTCCCATGGTGAGGCAAGCGTTTTCAGTGTGTCTACCGTTGTATCACCTCGCAACAGAGAATAACTGTGTGCCACCCTCACAATCACTACATTTTACAGTCGCCTGTACATTTAAGCCCAAAGTCATCCACGTCTTGGCCCGAGACAATAACCCCAAACACACACACACAGTGGCAAAGAATAAGGTGCCAGTGTCAGGATCTTGATGATGATCAAACCAGACTCCAGATCTGTATTGTTTGAATTGTAAATCTGACTCAGGGCACCGACTCCTCCTGGAGATTTATTACGGGCAATTTTTGACAGCTCAACGGCTTGCTGTCAAATGTGTAAAATAAATTTCCTCTCTCTCTGTATCGTCCGTGTATACTAGACGTGGGCGTTATGCCAAAAGAAATCATATCACAATGTTTTTAGAGCCAGGATCACAATTTTTTTCGTCAGGCTCGTGCACTTATTATCTTTATATTGCCTGCGAGAGGTATCTAATGCCATCTGCTGCTTCTGAAAGTTCACACTTTACTTTTGTTTTAATTTACCTACCACTCATTCGGAGCACGAGTGGGAAAAGTCTGCTGGAACTCAAAGAAGTACTCAACAACAAAATGACGATATCATCAAAGAAGCACATCGTCATTTCGCCCAACCGTCGAGTCAATATTATTCACCTCTTTCTTCTTCTCAGTGTATAGAGCTTTGGAACTGATGTCACAGTGCAATGCATTATGGGAATTTTGCCACCCACCAATTTTCAGGACCACAAAACAATGGAAACAGCCCATTTTCAATATTATTCCCTCGTAGATGGTGCGTCCTAGCATGGCAGTCCCTTAGTTCTGCAGTTAGCAGTTCATAGTTTGGACCGGTAAGATGGCGCCTCAACCACATACACACCAACACAATCTGATGGCCACGCCCCATTTACGTGACATCACATTCCAAAGCTCTATTGATTATAGTCAGTCAACAGTAAAAGGTTTTGTCATTCAGAGTAATCAATTATAAATGATTGTAACAGGGGCATTTAAATAAGATTAAACAAAGTAAGTACAAAATTACTATTTCTGTAAAACTGTGTGAGACATTTCCACAGTGCTTGTCCTTACACCGTCATGTAGCGTGTCCCGTTATCGATACACAATCACCTTTTTTTTACCGCGATTCATTTACAACATGAGTAAAAAGTGTCCGGTACCGATTTATGAGCCCACTATATCATCATTATTATAGTCAAGAGTAAAAAACAAATAATAAATAATTGTACAGTTGTATGTTCACTGTGGCGTGTGTGGATCGTGTGGCCGGTGTGGAGATGGCGCTCTGAAAGCCCTTCACTTTTCACCAGGACCGCGCAGGGCACACACACACAGGGGCGCGGTCGACACTTCTGATCGGACGATAGGATGGGGAAGGGAAGGGGCGCGGGGTCGGGCCTGGGTGGAACCTGTATATACTGTATATCAATATCTACAACATGAGTTCGCTGAGTAGAATACCTGATAGTGTTAGATAGATACAGAGAGCTTGTCTGATATTGCTCAGTGCATGGAGCTTCTGTGTGAACTGAAGAGAGGCCGTGATCTTGTCTTGACAGCACAAAAACACACGCACAGCCACACTACGTTATGTACACTTGTATGTGCTTCGAAGGCACACTTTTTAAACTGCGTCAAAAAGGCCTTGTTTTCAGTTTTGACTTTGTCTTTTTTACACACCACGCTGAGTTTGGCAGGAAGACAGCTCAGTCATTTGTGATAGCCGTGGAAGCTGTCTGGATAGTCAAATCTACAACATGCCACTTGAAAATGTATGCGTGCCATGTGATCGGTGCCTCAAACAAACTTTTTTCCATAGATGTGATGATCCTGCCTATTGTCAAAAACAAAAAAGAAGCCTTCAGTTGTGAGTCCTGTTGACTGACTTATCTCATGCCCGAGGTCCAGTTAAGTCACTTTGGATCGAAAAATCTGCTTGCAAGGCGACAATATTTGGGAGGATTTGTCAGCTTTGGCACAGTTCGAGGAGTCTAAACTGCAATTATTTCCATTTCAACAACAAACCCCCCAGTGCGGCAGAAAACTGGGGTAAGCCGTGGCGCTGCTCTCCCAGTCAAACAGCAGATGGCACATAGGCACAGTTTCTCATACCAAACGTGTGTCCGAATGATGTGTGTGTGTGACTCAGCCAGCCATGAGTGACATTCAAGATCATTTAAAATCAAGGTTACACCCACCCGCGCCAATGAGAAGGCAATCATGAGGCGATGCTACCTGTGTTAATTTAAAAAACAAGAGATTACCTATTTTGCTACAGTGGGTTCAGAAAGTGCCTATTCCCGCTTTATTATGATGAAGTCTGATGCTGAAAACTATTTTACTTTATTCTTAAAGAAGACATATCATGCTAAATCGGCTTTCATTGTATGACGTTGTTCCTTCGTCAAAAACAGACCTGGAGCACTTCATATACACAGTTTTAAATGAATCCTGTTTGCGTTGGTCCTGTCATGTTGACTTCTGCATGTTGACTTCTTTTTCTACTTCCTGGAACAAGTACGTCATTGTTCAAACCCCCAAACAGTCCTCCATATTTTTAAAGCCAATAGACCCTTTCATTGTTTGTAAACAATCGGGGTTTAGCTGGAGGCGGAAAGCTAGATCCCTATCTATTTCCATTGTAGCTGTTGTCATAGTAATGATAAACAAATGTCTAACTGTTGTTGGAAATATCAGATAAAACCTTGTTTTATCGTCTCAAATGTTGTTCCCTCTTGTTCTTGCTCCTTAAGCCACAATAGGACCACATTTTAGTTGTAATTTGACACTTATAATTACTAGTTTCAGTTTAATCTTATTCCTCTTGCTCACTTCCTGCCTCCAGCTGATGTCACTGATGATGTAAGCAGCGAAAGGGTCTATAATCCAATATTGGATCAGTTCTGAGCTGTTCTGTCTCATAGAGTGGACACAGCAGCAGCGTCGTGCTACCAACCACATGTTTAAATGAAAGCTAAAGTTTATTTTTACCATATGATTCCCACTCTTGGCTGTAGGGGGCGATCCAGGCCAAATCACCATCATCAGCCCTGGCGCTAGTATTTATGAACATTGTGTCATCCTCACAGAGGCATTATTTTAATTTATAAAACCCAAAATATCAATGCACAGACATCCTAATGAAAGATTTGAAACCTGTTTTTAAGATTTATATGCGTAATATCTCCACTTTCAAATAATTCTACACTCTAAGCTATGGAGCCCTGGAAGTGACATTAGAGAAAAAAAAAATGTGGGAAAAAAATAAAAATAAAACCACATATTATCTTGAGGGATTGAGAGAAAAAAATGTGGGGGAGGGGAAAAATATTGAAAGTATTGAAGTATTAATTGATTTTTGTGGATTATTTTTAGTTAGATTAGTGTTGAGTTTTTACCGAAAAGAAGTAACTAGTATGATTTTAGAATCAGACTGCAACATAATAAAATAGTCATAATCAAATAAGGTCTGAAAACTTTCTGAAGCCACTGTATATGAACAAGGGCAGTGTCGTTAGGAGTGTGGGGGTAGTTACCAGGGTCTGTGTGTGGGCATGGATATTATATGGCTGTTACTGTCTGTTTAATGTCAGGCAGCAGGTCTCTAGCTGGCCTCCTCTATGAGCCGCGCCAGAGTGTTTCTCAGCTCCGTCAGCTCAAAGATCTTCCCGTCCAGGAGCTCCAGCAGTGTCCGCAGACTCTTCCTGAAGTTCTCCTGCTCTTCCTGGTTCTCTTCCAATCGCTGCTCGGCTCCGGCCAACTGTTCCTCCAGCACTCGACTGCGCAGCTCTGTCTCCTGAAATCAGTGAGGTCACAGTGAAAAACAGTTTTAGTGGTAAGAATACATAAAGCCACTGTATATCTTCCTTTGGGCCAACACATACAGTATTCAAACTGACTAATATGTGATTTTGGGCAGCACTGTGTCTTATATGCAATGTAATTTACAACTTTTCCAGATTATCAGAAAGATTTACTGTGAAAATTACCTCAAGTTTCTGTGTGAGGGTGTCTTTCTGCTCCATAAGATCATTCATGTTTTCAAGCTCCTCTTTCAGTTTTTCCATTTCCTGAAAGAATAAAAAGCATAACGCAAATGTAAAACAGGGCCTATAAAGGACATGTTCCCTGTGTATTGACATGGCGCACCTCTTCTTTGTCCCGTAGAGTGGCCTCTAGTTCTTCTATGGTTTGGTTCAGTTCAGTCTTCTGGGATTTGATCACAGGTGTTTGGGTGCTTTGACATTCAAGCTCAGTTACCTGTCAGGAAAAAGCACACAATACAATGTTTTGATACCAATCTGTAACCAAAGTGTAAAGTTATAAGGCTGCTAAATGATTTTCAAGTGAGGATTGCCGTCGTTGGAGTAGAAGCTAAGTCAGTTATAATGTTTAATAATGCTTTCAAACAAGACAAGCAATTCAACTCAACAATTGAGTCCTTGAGCAAGACACTTCAGCTTTCTTGCCTCTAGTATTTAGTTGTGAGTGCCTGTAAGTTTGAAATGAATGACTCTGTGACGTAAAACATAGCAAAACTTAACATAAATGTGACCAATGTTGATGTATTTTATCATTTTTACCATTTACAAACCAGTTCTTATTCCTTTAATTCTGAACAGTCTTTTGCTTGTTTTCCAAATGCTGTCTCTCACCCGTTTGTGTAGTCTCTCTGCCTCCTCCTGGTAGGCGGCCAGTTGTTGTTTCCACTGTTTGACGTTGGCCGTGGACTCCAGCAGAGCCGCCGTGAGCTTAGCATTGTTCCCCTTCAGTGCCTCCAGCTCGGCCTCCCAGTGCTTCGTCATGGCAGGACTGTAGGACAGAGGACGTGCACCATTTATCAGATGTGAATCAATCAACAGAAGTCCCTTTGAGTACATTTTACGAGAGTGTGAAAGAACAGATTTTCTTTGACATTCTCCACCGAAAGTTGGACAGTAAGAACATTCACAAACTGTGATTGGTCTGTTAGATCCCAGTCTCCACAAGTGCACACTATTGGATTCAGATCTGATTGAATGTGTGAAAAGCTGAATAAATGTATCCACTTTCCTTTTAACTGCAACAATTGTTTACCCATTTGTTTTTTGTCACAGTCATTATTAAGATAACATTTTAGATTCAACCAATTATTAATTTATCTAAGAACACAAGTCCAGATGGGAGGACTGTAGTGGACACTCACGCTGGAGGTCACCACTTCTGTCTGGAGAAGTCAAAGCAGCATCTTTCTACAGAGGTTGTAATCTGAGATTATATCCGCAGACAGTCTGGAGCCTAATCTCAAGCCACTCTCAAGTGAAGATGAAAAAAACAGATAAAGATGAGCGATTGACCGATGAAGTTTGCAAGAAATCCTGCTTTGGCTGCTCTTCTATGTTAAGCATTGGCACAGCTAATACTTTAAAAGGGCACTTTGGCATTTCGTAAAGATAGTTTCACTTTCACATCTGGTATTCTTCTTAATACAACTCTGTAACCTTATCAATTATTGCTCAATATACTGTGTAGCTTGAGTTTCTATGTAATTGGGCCAAAGTAAAAAGCTTAAAGTACAACCCCCCTTCATAGATTACAAAGTCTGAGCAGCTGGATCCTTTTTTGACACATAAAAGCCACTGTTTTGTGACTAGCCAATCTCTTCCTCAGGGCTGTTGGTGACTGAAGCTGCACTAGAGTAGTGCTGGGTACCGTTTTCAATACCAATACTTTTACGATACTTGGTTTACGATACCAGTACCTGAACGATACTTTTTTAAATGCTTATATTAAATTATTTGTCATCTAGAACCATAAACCAGAACAATAATGGTCATTTATTCCATAAAAGACCATTTCTTTTCAATTTTTATCATTTATTTGAGCTGAAACAACCAAGTAACTTTCTTGCTGTCTCAACACCAGGCATCTAAAGGAACATATTTTTTCGGTACCAGTTTTCGGTACCTTTTTCCCCCCAATAACATTAGTACCTAAAACATTTTTCAATACCATTCTGGTATAGTACCCAATTCATAAATGGTGACAGTAAACAGATCAATAATAAGGCGATTTCTGCCAAAGTCTGATTTTAAACATCTGTGCACCATCATATGTCACCACGCATATACCCATGTATACCCATCTAGTGAAACTTCAGTCACAAACACAAGGAAGAAACTTTTTAGATTAAAGCCCACAGTTCCATGTGTAGGTAGAGGTAACAAAAAAGTAAGTAGTTACACTTTAGTTACGGTGTACTTTATTGGGTCGTTTCCCCTTGTCCGTCATTTTTACTCCTAATTCTTCTCTGTTCCCTCTTGTTTCTTTTAGTTACAGCTAATGGCTTCTCACTTTAGATTACAGCCCGCGCTCATGTGTAGTTACACTTTAGTTACGGTGTACATGCACATTACGCGTTGGATAATTTCCCCTTTTTCTTCATTGTTGCTCTTTATTCTTCTCTGTTCCCTCTTGTTTCTTTCAGTTACAAGTAATAGCGTTTCACTTCAGGTCACAGCCCGGCTCATGTGTAGTTACACTTTAGTTACGGTGTACTTGCACATTACGTGTTGGATAATTTCCCCTTGTTCTTCATTGTTACTCTTAATTCTTCTCTGTTCCCTCTTGTTTCTTGTAGTTACTGTACAAGTAATAGCCTTTCAGTTCAGGTTACAGCCCGCGCTCAAGTGTAGTTACACTTTAGTCATGTACGTGCACATGTTACACCTTTGTTACACCTCGCACTTTAATGTGTAATTAGCTGTCCTTACATGTGTAATTACTTTCTTGTTACCTGTACCTACACATGGAACTATGGGCTGTAATCTAAAGTGTTACCGACATGTAGTCATAAAAAGTTTAGCTTTTTTGAGTTTTTGAGAATTCTTTATTCTTTATTTCGAATCATGCTCCTTATTTGGATACATAGTACAACAAACAATAAATAAAAAATGAAACAAAAAATTCGAAAAGGAGTAGGGATTTCTTTCTTCAGTTTCTTTCTTTCGTTTCTTTTACAGAGATATCCAATATACATTACATTTTCCTTAATCATATTTACACTGTCATTGCCATAAATAGTCATATTTCAAAGGCACATTAAACATGCATTGTGTTCTATAACCTCGTTACTCTTGTTGTCATTACCATTTCTACTACAATGTTTTATTGTATGTTTTATTATTTACTTTCTCATTGTTATTCCCTATATAGTGCAGTGCATTAAAAAAACAGGGGGTAGAGTGGGCCAGTTGTGAGTGGGCATTAGCCCCCACCCAACAAGCCCCGCCCCCAGCTTCCCTAACCAGTCAACAATACACACATAGAACCTGGCACTTCC
>OMNZ01073423.1:0-12961 GCA_900303255.1 Lesueurigobius sanzi
CAGTAACAGTGTCCTGCTGCTCCAGAGAGGTTGGTGGAACGATCCCTGCTTTTCTACCTAAAGAAAAAGTAGTTAATGAGATTTTAACTATGACTAAAATTAGGGATGGTCCGATGTGAACATTTTCTGCCGATATCGATATCTGATGTTTCCCTCGCTGCTGTGGCCGATATCCACCGATATTAATATCAACATTTAAAATCAATAGCAAGACCCACTGACGTCGAGTAAAGTTCCTAAATTCATCATTGGAAAAATTGATAATGCAATATGACTTTGGCTGGTTACAATGGTTCACTCAGATTTCTTTTGAGACTATGATGGCTATTGGAATCCTGCTTCCTCTTGGGGACATTTTTAGTGAATTTGTGTTGGAGATTATTTATAAAGCGTTATAATTTCAGCACATTTGAATAAACTGTTGCCCCAGTCAGATCAGATGTCTATCTGTGCTGTAGAAAAGGCTGTTAACATGGAAAAATTCCCCCACCGATATTTTTTTCCCAATCGAACCGATACCGATATTTGAAAAATAGGCAAATATGTGCCGATATATCTGCGGCACCGATATATCTGCCCATCCCTAACTAAAATATAAGGGCCTCATGTCATTTCAGTTCAGTGCCAAGGGAACAGGTGAGTGCAGTCTTTTGCATGTGGGAGAAGCTCCATGAAACAGAGCATTGCTGTATGTTTGCATACAATAACATACATGTTAAGTTAATACATGTAAGGCTAAATACATTTCAGATTAGTCAACTACATTTAAAACAGATGGAGAGAAAGTAGGAGGAGAAAAAAAAATGAATCCAGACTTTGAAGCTTTTACAAAGTCGGAACCCTGACTGTTATAATAAGGATGCATTGTTTTAATATAACTTCCTCACTACATTCACACATGCAAGGCGGGCGAAGTGTCTTGCCCAAGGACACAGCGACAGTGTGCACATGCGGCAGCCGGGGTTCGAACCCCCGACCGCTCAATCAGAGGACGACCCGCTCTACCATCTGTTTTGACTTTGGCTTAAGACATAAAGACATAAAATCCCTTCTTCACTACAGACATGGATATTGGATAATACAGTGTTTCCCACAAATTTGGAAGAGATTATGGTGGTATGGGTGATCTTCAAATCATTTCATCTAATATTCATTTTGAGACTTAGATTTAGACAAACTTTATTGATCCACAAGGGAAATCGCGGTGTCACTGTAACTCAAATGGTAATCTTAGAAACAAAACATAAAGATTTGGGAATAGAATAATTAGTAGAAAGAAATCATACAGGTATTTTGGAGTAAAAAAATAAATGTTTTATCTTATCAATCCAATTTTTGGACAGTATAGTTCAGTCCATGTTATGTGTTTATGTTCAGATAAGAAGCACATGAATTGTTATTTCCAATCCAAATGTCTTACTTAGCTTGTTTTTAGAAAATTAAACCATGGGGGGCCGCCATAGTCTCCGTTATTTATGGGAAACTGTAATAATAATATAATATCTCCATTAGGGACAATGTTACTGTTTCAATATTTAGAATATATTCTTTAACTTCAGTGCATATTGTAATACTAAAACCATAATCTGGAAAATATCTTCAGGTAATTCTCCAAAAAGAGTCTCTAACATGCACTTAACCTATTAAGGCATGCATTGAGGGGACAGGGCTATTGCGAAAGGTCCTCCTTTTTTCTCCCCTTCATGTCCTTTGCCGGGCTCCGTAAAAACAAGACTGAGACTAAATAACACTAAATTACATTTTTGTCAAAAGACTGAAACTCAAACTAAACAAAAATGTTGTCAGAATGAACTGATAAACTGCCCATTTATCATTTAACAATGTCTTTCATCGTTAAAATCCCCAGCGCGCTCATGAGAAGCACAGCTCTCTCCATAAGAAGCACAGGAGTAGACTGCTGTATCCACTGCTTGTTCACTGTGGAGCTGGAGGTGGATTAGTGCAGCTCCTTGTATCTGCAGATGCTATCGGTGCTCCTACACTGCCTAATATAGAAACACACTGGGCCATGCTATTATTGACTCTGATGCTGCGGGCTCTCAGGTTGATTATGCCAAATATCACGGCAGCGCAGAGAGCTCCAGCAGCAGGTAGCACGTGTGAAGTTGGGCGAAACAGGAAAAATGGCAATTACAGTTTATATACTGCATTACACGAGACTTTCCAGATGTGATTAAGCCCCTTAATGTCTGTGTGTTCAGACATTAAGGGGCTTAGATTTTCTAGGGTGGACTCCAGCTGATCATGGCTCGTAGTGGATGTGTTTTCACTGAGTCGCTGCTCCCACCTCTATCTGTTAAGGTGTCATATGTGCTGCTACCAATATTTTCAGGGTTTTAGGGATTTACAAGGTGATCAGAATCAGTTCAAGTTTATAAAGCTTTACGCAAAATTGTATTTATCAATTGAACGCTTAAACCCTAGTATTTTGGTAAACTGGTTCTCTCAATACTTGATGTTGACGATTTTTTTTTATAGCTTTGTGTGTTCTGTGGGGGTCAGGCAAAGAACAATACATCAGACAATAAACAATAATCAGCTCTGCACATACAGTATCATATCAAACATACAGGAATATATTAAAGTACATACATGATTATACTGATAAGCCATGATGGATGCTCAAGCTCATCAATTCACTCGTTACATTAACAGACCGTCCCCTGTGAGCACCCTTATAACAAACTCCACTGGGAGCTGCCGTCAGGAAGGTCACTTAAAACAGAAACCTCTCCTGACCAGCTGTTCAAGCATTTGTGCCAGTTTAAGTTTACGGAGAAGTCAGACAAAACACTATCTAAAGGTTTTATTTTGCCATGTGATTGTGTAATCAGTATTCATAATAAGAGGAGGAGGAGAGATAGTAGGTGATTTACATGTAGTAAAGTCCAGCATCACTAAAGCAGTCCGGGAACTGCCTGTGATCATGTTGCTCCTGATGTCATGAGGATCTCTGCTACAGAGATGTCAATATGGGCTTCTTTGTCAGGAGGGCTGCTCCTCTTAAATGCATAACAGTGTGCTTGATGGTAAAATGGTTCCAATAAGCAAAGTTAGACTGTCAAAGACAAATACAACACATGTTTAAAAGGCAGAATTACTTTGTTTATATTATATCTAACAGGGTGTGTGTGTAATCTAATTAGTGAGGTATGTATACGTGTGGATTCTAGTGTGATTATGTAATTAGAAAACTATCTTTAAAATTAGACACGGTCTACTCAATGGCCTGTTGTGCAGTTAAGCAAAGATCTGCAATTAAAATAAATGGGCACCAAAACATGGGCCACACATTCTTGTAATTGATTTCATTGAAGGTCACAAACGCTGTTAAAGCCAAAGCCATTAGGGGAACTGTACGCTGCTAAAGGTATAATGGTGACCTGCTGCTTGCATAACAACGTGTGACACCCACGACATGATGAGGTGCGCTCACCTTTGAAGGAGCTCATGTTTACGTTGGCTGATACAGTGCCTACAATGAAGTGCTGACAGTCGCTGTGAACAAGGCTGTTATATTGTGTCACTATTGATTGACTGATGTACAGTGTGCTGGGCCATTACCTTGACAGGAGAGATGTGTGTGTGAGGAGTGTAGCCATGGATGGCCTCCATGGCAGCGAGGTTCTTGTCGCTCATATGAAGCATTTCGGCACTTTTCCCTGGAGCCAGATGAGCTGGACTGTGCTCCAAGGGGGGCGTCTCCTCATCCTGGTACCGGTACTTCTGCACAGACAAACACAAGCAACACTTAGTCATTATGTACATGCATATCTGGTTCATCACATAACACATCACACGCCGAGTGACGCCTACAAGCGGCAAGTGAAAACATCATAGAGACAGAGGCCTGAAAATGGGGCCATTGTGTGTCATCAAGCCGTCCTCCACAAGCACATAAAGCAGAGCTGTGACTCAGAGCGGCTCCACAGCATCACATCATAACGTTGCACTTCCTAGTAACCTCCCTCCCCACCGATATCCCACACCTGGGCCTGCTGCCAGCTGCCCACGGTTTCAGCCACACTCTGTGGGACTCATCCTAGGCGTGAGGACACAAGACCTGCACAGAGCCTTACAGGCATCAGGAGGTGGGCAGGTCACGGTGGTCCTGGGGAGAGGGCATGTATTCAAACACTTACACTCACAATGCACTGTGCTGCTCTATCGATGTGGAGTAGCCACTTCAGCTGAGATCTGGTGGTCATGTCTGTTGTCTTTTTATTTGGCACAGACGGAGGGGCAGACAGAGGGGTGCGGAGATTGAGGGGGGGCATCACAGATCCTCTCGCGCTGCCTAGCAACCGGAGCAGAGATGCAGAGCCACAGTTGGGGCTGCCAGCACTGGTCCTGGATTATATTACACTGAGACAGCATAAAGACAAGGAGTGAAAGCGAGATCCAGGAGAGGGGGAGGGAACGGACCAAAATGACAAGGGAAAAGAAGATGAATAAAAAGAGGGCACAGCAGCTCTGAGTGGGGGACGGATAATTCGCTGATAGCAACAATCTGTAATTACACACCGTTAATAGAAATGATTGATTTCCCTCCTTATTATGCACCCCAGAGCTCCACCGTGCAGCACAAACAATAGAATGTAAATACCAAACAGCAGGTACACTCTGTCTGCAGGTTTGGAGGATTAACGTGAACTGTCCTAGTGTGACAGAGTGAGAGCGCTGCCTCACTCAGCTCCTGTAAACTGTTCATATCCCACTGAAGCGCGCCATCTGTTTCAGCAGAGCTTCAGGTGGCTCTCTCTGGCCATTACACTCAGCACCTCCTCAGAGCAAAAATCTGTTCATTCATGAATATTTTCTGCACTGGGGTTGCTTCGATGCCGGAGAGTAAAAGCTAAAATATAAAAAGATACAACATTTACCATAGAAGCAGTGGTAAAGCATAACAAGCAGCGCTATCACTCTCCCTGCCACTGATGCACTCAAGTATAATTCAGTAAAATCTGTTTAAAAACTGCATCAAGGATAATTACGCAGCTAATGCTTATTTTTATTTTCAATAAAGCAGCTGGCAGCAATAAAAACTCCTCTAATGGTAGATTTGGGCCAGAAAACCACTACAACACAATCCCTGCGGGGTTTCCAGGCTTTATGGTACTAACAACATAATGAACTGGAATATACAGCATCAAAGGTCGGCAGAAAACGGGTCTCCACAGCCACATGTTGGGCCCCTTGTGCAAACGCTCCAATAAGGAGCCTGCCAAATGTCTTCACATAATGCAGAACTCATGTCAAACAATATGTGCTCTCAGTTGAGCTAGAAACGGCAGAACCAAGCTCTCAGGTTGTACTTACTTTAACCTCTTAAGACCTAGAGTCCCCAAAAATGGGGACTTTTTTCAGATACAGTTACTGACCTATGTGTTTTATGCAGAAAAATATTCCAAAGTTGCAAATTAGCGACAGCTGATGTGGGATTATCCATTTCTGTTGTTATTTGCTCCACCACAGGGAGGAAAAAGGCCTTTTTGCGGAAAAATGTGTGTGTTTTTTTCAGGCGGAAATTCATTCAAACGTCATTTTATTGTCAAACAACATAATTTATTTTTATTTCACTTCTACCGTCATCCCAAAGCTCTACCAAATGTGTGGACACCAAGATTAGCCATGTACACCTATGATGTAAAGAAATGATTTTTGGAGAAAAAGGCCTAGGACTTAAGAGGTTAAATTCTAATGAAATATCATTTTCACTGCAGTTATAGTCCCAATGCAGGTAAGCTAATGCTGTTGTAGCACCAAATAATTACCTGTGCTAGTCTGATTAGGTTCATATGGTCTTCCAGTAACAATGCTAGTTTCATTTCTTATAGCCAGTCCTGTGTATTTATTTTTAGCTCGACAGTTTCGGCTGCTTGTGTCATGTGATGTTACAGTGACGTGTTCTTTCTCACATTCTGTTCAGAGAAACATCTAAAACATGCGCACGAGCCACTCGACGAAAAGCTGAGCAAGAAGTCCGCTGTATCAGACCACTGCGAGAGAGAAAACCATCTCATGGAAAAACCTAGTACCACCTTCGGATCAGAGAAGCCACCGAGATCCGGAAGCGTGCTCCCCAGACTGTGAACCGGGACGAGGGGGCTTTTCAGTTTTCTCACACCTGGGACACATTTCCGCAGAAGTCGGACTTCAGAAATCACCTGACCAGACACCGTAACATCATGTGACACTTCTGAGGAAGGCAGCAGAAGCAGTCGAAACTGTCAAGGTAAAAATAAATACACAGGTCTGGCTCTAAGAAAAGAAACTAGCATTATTACCTGTGCTGCTGGTTGTATCTTAGCATTGCCTCACATCACTGTGGCACTCCATATTTTATAATCAACAATCCATGCACTAAGAGGGTAAACTTATACCGTGAAGCCTCATTATCCTGCAGCACCGACATAAAGCTTTGAAAGGAAACTCCTAATGTTCTCAATATATTACACTGTCTAAACTATCTCATTACATTACAATTAGATCTGCAATTCTACTTCTAAAATGATGATTGATTTGAGTTCCCGGTGCACATTTTAAACACATCCAGGAGCAATACATTTATAAGACTGAAATATGAACTGCAAACACACACGGTTAGTAGCTTTTTTACATGACAGATGTTGTGCACATTTGAAATCTAAATACATATAGAGCCTGCAACATTACAAATTGAGTGGCAAATCAATGAATAACAATTCAAACAAAAAGTACATTATACTGTACACTGCAAAAGTGTATAATGTTCTGCGAAAGTGAATGTTCGCAGCCTTCACTATTTGCGAACATTCAATTTGTAATCTCCCTTTGATTGCCATCTTGCAGCTCTAGTCCCACCCAGATTAGTACCAGAACAGCAGTTTGTAAAGGACTTTTTAAGCAGTTAAGAATGACATAATTACAACTCACTGTACAAATAGTGCTCAATGCTCAGAGATTTGTGAAACTAGTCCAACACCTGGAGTCTATAATTAACTCAAAAGTCATAATGTTGAGTCAAATGAAGGCATTGTTGCTTCTTCAGCTGCTCCTCCAAGAACCAGCACATAACACTGCTCTCCTCTTATTTACCTTTTCACCGTCACTGCTGCCAACACATAACCAGGAGGAAGAGGACTAAACTCAGATATATTTGACACAACAAGCAGTATATGTTTATGAATACTTTTGAATGTGCAGTGTTAATTTATTATCTGTAACTAGGGACTGCTTTTTGAACTCCAGAGCAGCTGATGATGATGATGATCAATATTTTGGGGATGATATGAAGGCCATATAGATACATTGTAAGCCCAAAAATATGATATGAATCACTGCTACCTAAAAAATGTACACTAATATAACTGCTAATCAAGAAAACACCAGGCCATAAAGGCGTCAAACCTTCATAATGTTGGTGGATCTACCAAAGTTTTCCCTCTATATGTTCTTTTGGATTATCTCTCGGCATAACATTCAACAGTGATAATCCCTGCTAATTCACAAAGGATCAGACACATAGCTTTGCGGCGCTCTGAGCTCGATGTAACAGAGCTCAATAAGACAGTCTCGAGTGGAAAGAGTGGATTTCTGTAAAGAGGTCGACAAAGCTCAAATTCCTTCTTATGAACTCAGCTTTTCTCCCAGCTGTTTCAGTTGTGAGTTTTGGCGCAGATAGAGACTCCAGATCGACTATGTTAAATATGACACGCGCTATGCTACAGTCTGTGCACGTTTCAAACAGCGAGAGATCCCCAGATGGCCCTTCTTTAGTTTCTACACGATAAACATAAAACTTAAAGTGGCGGCAGCAGAACGGCGTTGAAAAATCGTTTAAATATTTCCCCCCATAATTCACGGAGCATCATTTCGCCACCGATTCAGAAACACTTTCAACACATTTCATGAGCTTTAGACCGACCTTATGCCCACACTTAAAACATTGACAGTATTTTAAACAGATGTCGCAGCCTGTGTTTTAATTATGAAGAAAAGGAGGCGCTGCTTTTTTTCTGGTTTCAGGCTCTTAACTCTTTGCCTGCCAGCCCTTGTGTCATCTCAACCCCCTTCCCTGCCAGAGGTTTTTGCCATTTCTCAACAATTTTTATAGTCAGATAATTTAAATAGTGCTACAGTGATATGTGTAATATCTATACCGAAATGTAGAAACCCATTCTTTTTTAATTCACTGATGAACAAGGGCAATTTTAGTCAAAACCAGCTGATTGGGGACAAAAAGCTTTTAAAGAGGTTTGGGTGAAGATGATATTTTTTTTGCTTTTGGACAGTCATTCTGGTCAAATCTAATTCCTATTTTGTATTTGCAACAATAAAATAACAAACCAAACAGAGTAATTAGATTGTGTTTGTGTTGTTATTTTGCTGCTCTAAACTCCAAGCGAACTTTGTCAAATTATTATTTTTCTCACAACTCATCGACAAAGTCATTACCTAATTTTTTAAGGGAAGCGCTGTCTGTTAATAAACAGTTAATCATTTGTTTGAAAGTACTATATGAACAAGGAATGTCTTGTTACTGCCAAGACCGACATGTGGACAATGTCTTTCTTTCTTTATTAGTTTATTTGGAGAGGACAGTGCACATTAATGAACACTCAGTACAGTTACTTTGTGTAAATGTGCCAGATTTGGCCATGGGCTACTTTCCATCTGTCGTCCTCGTACATTTAAGACAACAATAAAAGTTACAGACATGGACAGAGAATATATACACTATTTACAAATATATTCCTCTATAGTCTATAACAGTATCAGGTCTACAAATGATCAAGTGATTGATTAGATTTCAACCATTTTTTAAGTTATTTTATAAAACCCATAAAGGTGGAAGACTCTCGAATTACAATTGGGAGACTATTCCAAGTCGTGCTCCTTTTACAGAGATGGTGTTTTGTCCAGTGGTGGTTCGTCTGAATGGTACCTCACAATCTCCTCTACTGGCTGATCTAGTGCTAAGATTACTGTCTCTTTGTCTAATAATGTAGATAAAACACCACCGAAAAGCCCAAAACAGCATCAGCTGCAACATTTTGGAGAGAAACGTCTGCAAGAGGCTGCTCCTCATCCTCTCCCCAATGTGTATCATGTTCTTAAAGCCTGCTGTACTGTAAATGCTGTAGTCAAAGGCATTTAGCCCGAGCTTCACAAGGTACAGCTGTACGTACGGCCTTCCCTTCCACTCAGTGTCGTGTGGTGACGCCTGGACACGGAGCTGCAGTGACACGGAGCTTCTGGCCTTCCCTCTGGGTTTACCCATGGGTTTCTCCTGTGTGCTAGTGCACCACGTGTTGCTCTACAACCTTGCTTTGGTTTGCATGTGTCTGATACTGAAGAAGTGCACATGTGCGGCAGAACCCCCTCTACACTGCCATAGTCAAAAGTGTGAAAGTCGGTAATTCTCATCTTTGGCGCTCTACGGCAGAGAACGCAAAGACGCAAATTAGAACTGCACGATATTGAAAAAACTTGCGATATGTGATACAGGCATGCAATATTGCGATATCGATATTATTTTGATACCGTTTCAACACGGTTTATTCCATTCAATTAAGACAAGAAGTAAATTATTTTTCAGCAAATGAGACTTGTTTTGGCCTTGGTTTGGTTCTGATTTAGTGTTCTTGAACTAAATTAAAAAATTATTACTTGACTGAACATTTGCACATTTATAAGTTCCAAGCATATTTGGTTATAGAGTGTTGGTAAAAAAATGTGAAAATCTCAGTCACATGGAAGACTTGAGTGATTTTGCGATATATTGTGGCTCCTTGCGATATGGATTTTGCATCACCTATTTTTTGCGATATATTGTGCAGTCCTAATGCAAATTCTCGTCTTTGGCAGGCAAGGAGTAAGATAAACATTCAACCTTAAACAAATAACTTGCCTAATCGTCACGATAAGATGTGTAATTATTGCACTGATTCAACTAATCAAAATGTACAATAAAACACACTTTTTCACTCATAAAATGACTTTAAAAACTTGAATGAAAGATGACTTGCAATACATTTCTCCTCATATTTATGTCAGAAATCTACCACAAGACTTTTGAAACCATTATCTGTACATTTTAACTACGGTTTTGTCACCTGCCGTGTCACGCCCTCAGAACATCACATCTATTATGGAAAGCACGTCTGATTACAACTGACTCAAATGGTCAAAGACAAGAACGATCGACAGAAACAGGCCATTCATCTGAGTGACGTTGTGCATTTCTCTTTGCGTCAAAACTCTGCAACGCTGCAAGTTATTCCAGGAGCTGACAGTGAGGAACAAGCCTGAAACCTGCCTGAACACAATCACTTCTGATTTATTAAGAAACAAACACAAACACCATTTGTTTTCCTCAGTGATTGTTTGATCCCCTCCCCCCCGCTGCTCACACAAGCGTACACATTTTTATGCTGAGTTCATATTTTTATGTATGTTGCACTTGTACTGGGGCTTGTGCCATTAACCCCAGCCAAGCCCCGCAGCGGCCCCCACTCACATGTTTGTCCAGCGTTAAATGATGAATTAGCTGCTTTGTTGTATTTCCTTTAAGTGCTACACAAGCTGTTTGACAGTCAAATCTGGACTTATAAACCCTGAAAACCCCAGAGGTCACTGTGATATAAAGCTAAGTCTGTCAAGAACGTGTGGATGATGTAAATTTAAGAAAGTACCTCAGTACCAACAACAATGCACTCAAATAACATGAAAGTGGAAAAAGACATAGGAAGGAGGATACAGCAAAAACAAACCGCCGTTTAGCCCGGATGAAGACCTATAGGGTCGAGTTGGCTAGGCCATCTAAATAAAGGCCTTTTAAGTACTTTCCTCGTGCTGCTCATATTTTAATGGAGTGGATCTGCAGTCTTTGTATGGTAAACCTTGGTCCCTTTTGTTCCAAGAGCGCCCTTTACTATTTTTTCTACACCTGAACATCATAGAGCAACCAGCCGTTCTCCAAGTTAAAAACAAACCACAATTTAGATTTGTTTCATGATCTCATTAGAACTTCTGACCCCCCCTAGATGATGTTGATACTATCACTCACATAAGAGATCAAATACATGTTAAAGAGACAAAGATACTGTCAATTTCCTAAAAATGCTTGCCTCCAAACCCCCTTTTGGAACATACAGCATATGAAAGACATGGGACTTTGGATCACAATCGGAAGAAGGTTCAGCTCCTGGACGTTTGGCGAGAAACAACATCGGCCCATGACGAAGCAAACTTGCCGACCCCTGATGTGCACAGCAGACACTCGGCAAAAGTCATTGTTTCACCTGAAAACAAATAAATTGCCAAATCATCACATTAAGGTTTTTGATTACTGCACCACTGATTCAACATTTCTCCATAGATTTACTGGATGTGGAACATTTCAAGGGCCATTTTCTCTAAATATATTTTTCTCACACTCCTTTCTCATCAAATTTTCCAGTTCCACCTAACAATATATTATGAAGGTTTGCCTTTCCATTCCAAACCACTTTCCACTCCTTTTCAGACAAATCTAATCTGATTCTTGTTAATTGCATCTATTTTTATCCCTGTGCCTACTGTGAAATGTTTGCCTGAAATAAATAAATGGGAAAAAAAAGAAAAAGAAACCTAATTTATTCAGTTTTGAACCTCAAGACAAAAAAACTAACTCTTTGTATGTAATATTTCAACAAAATAAACCCTTAAATGTAAACCTGGCTCTATCATTTGGATTTTGTCACTGAAAATATAGGCATTTTTTAATGTATAAATGATTCTTATATGAAAATATTAAATAAGAGAATACCGGTACTTACAATACATATTTTCTCATATTTCTGCCAGTAATCTACAGGAAAAGTTTCAAATTGATATCTTCAACTTGATTTTCTTCAAGTTGAAACATGAGACACAGCTTTAGTTAAGAGGTAACTGAAGCTGTGTTCTTGATCTGTCCACACTTCACTTTGATTGGTTAAATTTATGCATCTATCACCGGCTCAGAAGCAGGATGAAGGGGAACACAGAGAAAAGCAGACAACTTTAGTGTCTGCGTTTGAGCATAAAAAGACCTGAACTGCGATGTCACAGGCTCTTCAGATTGACAATCACCTGCCCCATCTCCTGCATAAAAAGACTCAATACAAGATTATGTACAATAACATGTTTTTAACTCCTCAAAACAGGTTAACGGTGCATGAATTCAAGTAAACGACTGACGTGGCTCGTGGGTTTGCCGTTTTGTTGTGCGTTCTCTGTCGGGGAAAACAGCTCAGTGATTATGGACGTGTGTAATCCGACTCTCTCTGAGCATAACGCACCTCTATTGATTTAAACCATCCACTGGTGTAAGCTGCAGTGTTGATGTGCCCACTTTACAGTTTATAAAGGCACACAGTAACTAGGCAACACTTACAGATAAATGATATGCCGGCTTCCTTTTCATGGAAGTGACATTTGCAAAAAAATAAAACAAAAGATACATACTATTGTTTATCTTTCTCAAACGTCTGACACAAAACATTCGGGCTAAAGGTAGCGTGACGTTTGCGCTCCAATTGGATCTTTCTGGCGGCTTTTTGAAGTGAACATGATCTCATTCTGCTTTTATGCAAACAGCTAAGAGCAGAAAACCACGAGAAAAATGTTTCACAAAAAAATTACTTGCACTTGTAGCCTCTTTTCATTAAATGTGGGACAATGTTTAATTTACACGTGTTTCAAAGGTTAAATAAAATGAAAACCTGATGTAAACATTGGTAATTTTAATGAAAAGCTGCTTTTTTAAATGAACAGGAACCATTAAAGAGCCATAAATCACTAGCTAAAAGGTTGTGGCGCACACTGTAGCTTGGGTTTACGATGAAAGTTAATTATGTACTACTAAGGCAGGGCGACATGACCTAAAATCCATATCACGATACACAAAAGAAATATCACAATAACAATATATTTG
>OMNZ01073431.1:10241-22654 GCA_900303255.1 Lesueurigobius sanzi
TTGTGAAAGTTCTCAGTCGTACAGGAGTTGTCCATCGTAGGCAAAAATTCTTCAGTCTTCATCTGTACTCTGTAGTTGAAGTGTAGGACGTTTCGATCTTACTCCAAAGATCGTCATCAGCTACTGAAGCCTGGAGCACGCTGTAGCCAGTGAACCAGCAGGAGGAGGGGCTGACCTCCTCCTGCTGGTTCACTAGCTTTATAAACCCACAGCGTGCTCCAGGCCTTCAGTAGCTGATGACGATCTTTGGAGTAAGATCGAAACGTCCTACACTTCAACTACAGAGTACAGATGAAGACTGAAGAATTTTTGCCTATTTGGACATTTTCTTTTCGAAGATCTCTCTCCCATGTACAGTATATTGGTGCCTGCTGAACTAGAGCACGTGAACGAAACCTATTGTACTAAACTGGTAATTGCTGGTGAAAGACAGTTTGTTCTGAATGCATCTGCCATCATGAAAACACCAAACTTGTCAGAGTAAATTATTTGCTGTGAGCCAAGTCTCACACGCTCCTGACTTTGAACAAATTGGCAGACGGCGAGGATCAGTCTTTTGATCATATCTTTGCGACAGATACGTGGCAGAGATATTGTCAGTAAGTAGTTTGCAGAGTGTGTTTGTGTGAGCGAGAGAGAGAAAATAGGGAAACTATGACATATTTTTTGAGTCAAAAGCGCCAAACAAAATGAGGGTGATTTAGCTGCAAAGAAACCTGGCTGGCCTCGTTGTGCCGTTCAACATCTTCAGAGAAAAGACACGCAAAAGGAAAGTTAAAACCTCTCTCATTTACCAACCCAGTTTTTACAGAAGTCAACAATATGCTTTTAGACGAGAACACAGTGTAACAACGTTCAGATGAGCCATGCAGGGAGAGGAGTGCACTCTGAATGAAGAATTTATGACTATTTGTTTGAAAACATGATGAGACACTACAAGCAAAAGTCATTGTGTTTCATATTTTGGGCCAGTTTAATCTATTAACATATAAGCTTTGGCCTGGAAACAAATAAACTGCTAAATCTTCACAATACAGTGTTTGATTATTGTTTCTCCATAGATTTACACAGAAAATTGTAACTTCAAAGGCCATTTTCACAAACTGCATCGTCATTTCACTCTTGCAACAACATCTTCACGTAACACTACAAAAAGTGATCCAAAATAAGTAAATCAACCATCCATCATTCACTGAACCAGGTGTATCTAAACAGGGCTATAGCTCCATCCGTCCCTCACTCATGAACAAGACCCCGTGACACTTGAACTCCTCCCCTCGAGGCAAGGACACTCCACAGACCTGGAGAGGGCAGGACACCTTTTTGAGAACCATGGCCTCGGATTTGGAGGTGCTGATTTTCATTCCAGTTGCTTCACACTCGGCTGAAAACCGCCCCAGTGCAGCTGAAGGTCTTGATGATTGCTACATCTGAAAATTACACCCCAGGCAGATGAATCAGAATCGAGTTTATTGCTATTGTCAATGAAGGTTTCACAGACTAGGAATTGTCTTTGGTGTACTCGTGCAACATGAAACATAAACTTGTAATAACTATAAGGCATGCATAAAAATAGAATACGATAAAAAATAATAAAATAGTAACTTAACACAATACGAGACAGCAGCATAAATGGTAAATGGTGAGTTACAGATTAGCAGCAAATGTGAGTGTGGACATAGTGCAAATGGAACAGGTTATTCAGTTTACATTAGTCTGATACAGAGTTATTAAGTGTTCACGGGTCTGATACAGAGTTATTAAGTGTTCATGGGTCTGATACAGAGTTATTAAGTGTTCATGGGTCTGATACAGAGTTATTAAGTGTTCACGGGTCTGATACAGAGTTATTGAATGTTATTGAGTGTTCATGAGCCTAATAATGGAGGGAAAGAAGCTTTATTGTGTCAGGACATTCTGGTCCGGATGGTTTATGACCAGGGTGGGAAGGGTCAGCTGTGATCCGACCCCAGGTCCTGGAGACATACAGGTCCTGGAGACATACAGGTCCTGGAGAGATGGAAGTTTACAGCTTCACCTTCTCAGCAGCAGCACGATGCGCTACAGTCTGTGTTTGTCCTTAGTGTTGGCTCCAGCGAACCACACGGTGATGGAGGAGGTGAGGATGGACTCGATGGTGGTCCTGTAGGAGTCCACCATCCTCTTGGGCGGCCAGTTGAGTTTCCTCAGGAAGTACATCCTCTGAACCGAGTTGATACTTAAAGAAAACCAAAACCTTTGGATTTTATCCTTATCAACCACCTGAAGAGTTACTGACAGCAAAGTCTGCGATATGGATAACATTTGTAACCATCGGCGCACATTAGATACAGCTGCTGCTCAGCTACAAACACAAACCTCTCCATGAGGACGTCCTGAACCACAGTCTAAACATCTAGCCTTGGTACAACATGTAACGGAGGTAAGAGCTGAGGTGGTAATGTCATTTTTTCACGGTGTTTAATGTGTCGAGGCAAAATGCGCTAGTTGTTAGCGGTACATGCTAACGGCTTTAGCAGCCTAAACACGGGCTTTGACTGAGGCTCTGATGACACTACAAACATAAAAATCACAGAGTAAGGTTGTCTGTTACTCAGGAGTGGAAATAGATCTTTGGTGTGTGTGGTAACCTCCTGTTCCTTGAGTCCTGGCTGCTGCCACAAGTTGTGTCTTTGCTTTGTAAAAATAGCCAGTTTGTTTATGTAGCCCATGTGCTCTCTGGGGCTGTGAGCATTCATCACAATGACGTACAAATACTGTGGTCAATCAGTTGAGCTTTATTTTCACCCTGAGTGAGCAGTGATACTGTATTACTGATTCTTGTAGTGATGGTATTGTATTGTATTGTAGTGTGGCATAATTCCACTTCGGGCAAAAAGATGGCAGCCACAACAATGTGTGAGGTCACTGGAAACACATGTGTAGAGCTGAACCTGTGTGCCTCAACCAGGACGAAAACCACACTGCTCCTCCTGGATCCGAGGTTCGACTATCGGTGGGATTGTCCTCCCCAGTTCCCTGGAATAGACCTTACTGGGGAGGCTGTGATCCCCCTGTAGTTGGAGCACACCCTCCGGAAAACAGAAAACTTGCCATACATTTTTTCCTAATATTTATGTCAGTAATACACAGCAAAATATTCAAATCAATGTCTATTAATTAACATTTTTTCCCTATTCACCAGCAGCGTCTCGCCTTAAAACCTTATTTTACCAACCTAGTTTTTTACAGAAGTCAACAATATGCTTTCAGACAAACAACGTTCAGATAAACCACACAGGGAGAGAGGAGTGCTCTCTGAATGAAGAATTTATGACAATTTCTTGATGATTTTAATTCTGCTGCTCTGACTGCGGGGTTTCTATCTTTACAGAAATGCACCGAGATAACACACGGCGGGGAACGAGCACTTTGTTTGTGACGAAGCGACTCTCACAATGGCTTTTCTCACACACAAACCAAGACAATGTAGCGACTGGATTCTTTTGATATCAGCGAATGAATGGCGCGGTTACGATTAGGCCGACACCGAGTCTGAGACGGAGAGGGCTTTGTGTGGTTTCTGTGATAATGATAGGCCAAAGAGTCGACGCGTCAGGAGAGAAGACGGCTGTACAATTAACAGCCACTTGATATGTGTTTAATATTTAAGATGCTTCATTCAGGCTTTAGGGAATACTTACACGTTAATCTTGATGTTTTTTTAAGGGAAGACACTGCAGGCAAAACTATCCTTTTCTAAATTTTTCAGGTTTTGGTCCAGTTTGCACCTCACATTCAAACTTTCACCTGGAAACAAATAAATGTCCATAAAGGGCCTGACCTCGAGGATTAAAACACATCGCGGGTCACTTTGGCGATGCCTGCAATATCGTCCGGCTGCAACCAAAAAGAGGTGTTCCAGCTCATACACGAGAACACCCCCAAACATCCAGTCTTAAAAAACTAAAAGTTGTTGTTGAATCTCAAGCCTAAGTGGTGGAACAAGAGTTCAGCAGATCTACGATGGTCTCTCCAGTGATACTTACAATTCATATTTCCCTAACATCAACTGGAATATAACCTGGAACCTGCCTTTTAAATATTGCATAAATAATAAAATGAGAGAAATACATTTAAAAATACTCCATAATGTAATTGATTCTATTGATTCTATGTAACAAATCAATCTCCAAATGTACTGATGTCAACCCCAGTTGCAGTTTTTGCAGAGCAGCCACTGAAAATATTATCCACCTCTTCTTTACCTGTTCCATACCATGGCCCTTTTACTTTCGCTTAAGTTCAGCTGTGGAAATGACATCTCAACAGTGTGCCTCGCAAACGCTTTCTGATTGGTTGGTGAAAACTCACAGGAACTCCCACTAGGGTGTTCTGGTAATCCACCAGGAAGGCCTCTGCTGCAGCCCCACCCTCCTCGATGGCTGCAGCTTCAGACTTATGGCTTGGGCTGTGGGCTGGTTAAGGCCTCGTGGTGAAACCATGAACCAATCAAAGACAGATTCAATGGTGCCACACCCAATTTATTCAAATTGCTAATGGAAAAATGTAAGAGGTGGAGGAAACGCCTCATTTTATTCTCAAACCCAGTTCTGCCATAAGAGTCTCGTCCACATTCTCATTGGACGAGACTCTTAGAGGGGCTATTTTTAGTTAGCTCCATTAAGTTTATATTTTAATTTTTATTATGATTAGGGTGTTTTAAGTCTAGGGTTAGGGACAGGGTTATATTAACTTTAGGATTTGGAAAATGGTTATGGTTAGGGCAATGTAGAGGGCGTGGTCATGGCAGAACTGGGTTGAAGATAAAACAAGATGTGTAGGAAACATTACATTTTGTTTTTCAGATTTGTTTATCTATACGTCCATCCATCCATCTTCTCCAGCTTTTTTTTTTCTGAATGGCGTTCATCTTGTCTTTTTTGTTTCTTTACTGTTTTAAGTTTCTTCTATATCAGACAATAAGGTAACCTAATTGTCTGATATAGAAGAAACTTAAAACAGTAATCTTCTCCAGCTTATCCGTTGCCGGGTCACGTCTCATTGCACCAGTCCCTTATGGCTCGTCCTGCAGGTGGTGGGCCCATAGGAGGACGGCCCTACGACGCGCTTCTCTGAGCGACGTAGCGGCCCTTGATGGTCTCATCATAAGAGACTTCTGAACCGCTCTTGGTCTGACCCGTCACCTAGGACTTGTTTGCCCTGGGAGACCCTACCAGGAGCATAATGCCCCAGACAACATAGCTCCTAGTATCATTCGGGTGCTCAAACCCTTCCACCACGATGAGGTGACGGTTCGAGGAAGGGCGTGTACGGTCTTATTCACTGCTCTCTCTCACTGCTTCACAAAGGAGTTCTTAAAGAAGTTTTTCTTTGCTGATGTGACTCCATATCTCCGTCCTGATGGCTGTAGTTCGAATTCACAGTTTAGTGAATGGGAAGCATCGTTGATGATGCGCTCGGCCGTCTTTCCCAAGCGCTCCTCGCTCAAACAGCTCAGAGATCTTTCTGGCTGCCCAATGGACCTCGAGCTCTGGTTCACGATCCTCTGGAGTTTATTCCAATTCTTCATGCTGAGGTTACTGACCCCTCTGACTCCAAATAATAAAGTATTTTCAAAATACAATAAAACAAAGCATTGTATTGGATCTTTTTTGTTCAACAATGACCGGTTACAATTTCAAGCAGTCAACCATAGTGTATCTTTCCCTGTTCTTTGCCCATAAACATCTTTGACTTTGCGAGTTACTGCAGTTTGCCCACTGTCCTCTTCGCCTCGCCACGCGCCTCGTCACACAAACGCTTTATGACGTTATTTTCTCCCAAACTCTCGCCACGTTTCGGCCGCCGCACCGATAATGAAAGGAGTATTGACTGTGGCTGTTCCATACCATTACTCCACCTGCCCCAGTGCACGCCGCAGATTTAAGGCAGGTCATTACAGCGGCGTGCGAAACGACTGCGCTAAATCCACAGGAAATTTAAGAATACGCCATAAACATATCCCCCTCCTCCTGATTAACTCTCCGAGCGAGTTATGGCTTTTCTTTAACACACTTTGCTGAATTATTGCGTACTTTTCACAACCCGGGAATTAACTTTAGCTGTGCACTCACTCGGTCTATTCATCTAACGCAGAGTAAATGTTGAGTGCTGCTAATAAAAGATTGAAAAGGTTTGTCATTTTTAAAGAAAGACTTTAGCTGCTTAATACAGTGGTGTGTGGAAGTTTGGGTATCTCTTTGTCAACATTAATGTGAAAAATGAAGCACCAGATCAAATGATTTCCAAAAGGCATGAAATGAAATGAAAGATTAGCCATTCCCTTTACATGTCAAACAGAATCAGAGGAGTAAACTACAAAACTGGATTAAGTTTGGGGTTAACCCTTGGTACTATGAAGCTGGATCACTTTTTAGCATATGGTAACATGACCTTAGCACATAACCTGTTCTGGACCAAGCTTAGTTCCTGAATTAGATAAGAAGATGGCTCTTTGACCAATCAAATGAGAGAATCCTGCTCTTAAAGAGATCACTGTGAAAAGGGTGCTAACAGATAATGCAGCTAATCTCTAACTCTAACAACTAAACCAAAAACTACACTAAATAGTCGTAAAGCTATGCTAAATATTGCTAACTAAACGCTGTGCTTATAAATGTCAAACCTGAGCAAACGTCACGGATACCGCCAGAGCCGAGGTATTTGAAGTTGTTCTACTTTCTTTAAGGCCGGGATCTCCAACCAGTAGCTCGGGATCTACCGGTAGCTCGCCAAAGGCTTTCCACATTTCTACATACGCCTGATGAGTCACATTTTAAGCCCCGTTCAGACCAAAGCGCGCCATCGCTCATGACGCTCGTTCTTGAACGCGCAAATCTGCGAAACACACCGCTTATAGACACATATTGACGCAGCTACAGCTTTAACGTCTGGCCCCTATTACATTGATATAGTGTGAGCACCGTTAACGTCACCATCTTCAGTGGCGCTCACAGTAAGCATCTGTCTGGCACCCCAGAGGCCTGGGTTCAATCCCCACAGGTTACAATGTTCATATTCTTTTCACTCTGAAAAAATATAATACTGTTGTCCCAACACAAGTCTCACTGACAAAACTATATTTATTTTTGTCAGTTCCCATCAAATCGATTTGATTGATCGAATGATTTGTGCCTATATAGTGTGTTGGAAAAAGAGGTGTGCAGAGGGGTGGATTTGAACTAGTGGTCTCATGCTCCCAAAACGGGAACTCTACCTACTGAGTTAAGCAGGTTGTACTTTGCCAGGCCGCAGACTTACATATATCAAGCCTGGGCCTGAGAGGTAAAGGCTTGAACATACAGGAGAGAGCTATCGTTGTGTTTAATGAATTATTTTGTGATCAGGGCAGATTGGCAGCACCCATAGGACCAGCGCCTCTGTGTGTGATTGTGGAGGTTTATTTACATTGATTTATTGAAGCGTGTTTGATTGAAGGGCAGTGAGCTGTACTTCCTCATTCAGACCGGCTGCTTGCTTCAGCGAGAGTTGGCTCCTCCTTCAGCGAGAGCTGGCTCCTCCTTCAGCCTCCACTGATCGCTTGACGCGGGTGAAAACACTCATTCGTTCACATCGTGCCGCTCAATCCGCGTGAACGCCAACGCTGAAAGATTGACGTGCATCATCGCACGTTCACATAGGCTTTACATGGAAGATAGCCGCGTGGTCACGTTAGGTGTGTAGGCACCTTTAGATGCATTTTTGTTGTTCTGTGCAAAATATCTACAGATATAATCAAGTGTAAAGCAGAAACTACTGTTGAATGATCATCTTGCCTAGTTACACATGTTTTTTAGTAGCTTGCTGCCATTTTTGTTACGCAATAGTAAAAAAAAAAGGTTGGAGACCCCTGCTTCAAGGCCTCTCCATCCAGAGTCATCGTGCCACTGGTTTTGCGGACCACACTCCATATACTCAGCCTTTTGATGATTAATGTCATCCATCCATCCATATTCTTCCACTTATCTGCTGCTGGGTCACGGGTGCAGCAGTCCAAGCTGCCCAGATCACACGGCACCAGTCCCTTATGGCTCCTCCTGCAGGTGGTGGGTCACAGAAGGACAGTGATGGTGTCTCTTCATAAGGGGCTTCTAAACCGCTCTTGGTCTAACCCGTCTGCGAGGACCTGTTTGACATTGGAGACTCTTCAGAAGCACGAAGTTCCATACAACATATACCTTTTAGGTTCATTGGGGTCTCTCAAACCCCTTCACCACGGTAAGGTGGCTGTTCGGTAACAGGCCATGACAAAGGTTTGGACTTGGTCCAGTTTTATCTCATCGACCATACAGTGTTTTTTGCTTCTATTTTAAGTGCGGAAATAATCAAGAACACAAACATATCCTGCGTATACTTGCAAAACTGATTCCATAAATATTTAAAATGATGATGCCTCTGTGTACAAAGACGGCATTGAAATTTCCGGCATCAAAGTTTCCTTGTTTACGCCTCACTTTGAATTCCTTTATTCACTTTTCTTTTGATAATAGCTTTTCTCACAGGCGCAAAGTGAGCGTATCTCCGCAGAGGCGACATGTTTGGACACTAATGAGTTCTTGTTCTGGATTTTTTGGTCGACTGAAAAACTCTCCCTTCCTCTCTCACCTGATTTAAAGTCTGTTGGCGGTCGACTGTCACCGAGTAAATCCCGACAGATTTACGGACCAATTAGCCCAGTGGAGTATGGAGACCGGCTGAACGGGTCACTGTTTCTGAAGACCACCCTGACGTTAACTGTTTCAGTCCTGGTGCCGCCTTTTGGTTTTACTCCGCGAGGAAGATAATTGAGCCGTGGTTGAGTCCAGAATCAGGGTTTTGCATTTAAGGCGAGATGCTGCAGGTGAATAGGGGAAACATTTAAGTTGAGAGATATTCATTTGAAACTTTTGCAGTGTGTTACTGACATAAATATGAGGATAAAATGTATTGCAAGTTTTCTGTTATTTTATGTTTTCATATGAATTGAGGCTTTTTGTGTGTAAAAATTGCCTATATTTTCAGTGAGGAAATCTAAATAATAGATAAATCTAGGTTTAAATGTTTTATTTATTGATACATAGTTACAAAGGAATTTGGGATATCTTTAATGAGCTACTTGTTAGTCAAAAGATCTGAAAACAAACACAAATTTTGCCTGGTTCTTTTGGGGTTCAAAACTAACTCAATAGATCAAGCTAGGAATTAAATATTGAAAAATCCCTCTGAAAAAGGAGATCTCAAGGGTAGTGAGGCTTGAATCATCAACTGGACTGGGTTGATTGAGTTGAGGAAGCTTCTTCTTAGCTCCTCTGTCAAGTCGACACAAGTTAAGAGGCCTTTAAATAAGGCTCAGGCCTCTCCCAGGAGGTGAACTATTACAGTAACTACAGTAGGGTATGGCAGTCATGTCCCGCCTCCTGGGAGGGGCCTGTGACTTATTTAAAGGCCTCTAACTTGTGTCGACCTGTCTAGTGATGGGATTTGTGGCTCTTTGCTGGGTGCCGAATCTTTAGGATCCATTCATTTCAAAGAGAGTTCAAAATACTGGCTCATTTTTGTATAGACATGATCCAGAAAATTCCTATTATCTGAGACCTGATCGCTAGTAGACACACCTTTTAATTCAAATTAAGCAAATTTATGATGGGAGCGTATTTTACTCTTTGAAAAAACCTGTATGTGATTATAATTTTGTGCCTTCTCTGCTGTTGTGCTGAGTCTTGAGGCCATTCAGAGTAAATCTGTGTAAAATTGACTGAAGAAAAGATCTGGGTCTTTTCACGATTGAGATCCTTTTGGAACTGTTCACCTTAAAGAGCTGATTGGGTCATGAACGTCACGTCTCTAGACCAGAAGAGCTAAGATGACGCGTCTGTGGATAGAAGCAAAACGTCTTCAACTCAGTCAACCCAGTCCAGTCGACCATTCAAGCCTCACTACGACGAAGATTTCCTGGATGACTGAGAACCTTCACAAACACATCTCAAGAGGCATTCCATTAATAAACTAAACATGAAACCTAAAAGAAAACCTTCAAAATATTAGTAGCTACGTCTGTGTAGGTTCTCAGTCATACAGGAGTTGTCCACGGTAGACAAAGATCCTTCAGTCTTCATCTGTACTCTGTAGTTGAAGTGTAGGACGTTTCGATCTTACTCCAAAGATCTTCCTCAGCTACGATCCAGTCTTTGTACCATCACAGTGTGGACAAGTGGAAGCTTTGACACAATTTGACATTCTCCACATCTTGCAAAAATCTTAGACGAAAGACATTGGGCAGTGTGTACCAGGCATTAGAACATTTGACCTCGATTTGAGTAGAAAAGTAAAATTACCCGCCAATTGGAAGTATTTTTGCATCTAAAAAGTAAAAACAGCTTATTGCACCCAAAATAAGATTAAACATCTTATTGCACTCTTATTTTATTCTAATTGCATTGACAGATTTTTACCTAACAAGTCAGAAATACGCAAATTAGGGTTAACTATACTTAATTCTAGTAACTTAACCTCATCACGATATGAGTTGTTGCAGTATAGACCTGTTTCAGAAGGTATTCGTCCTCACATTAACCATAAACCTGCAGCACTAACATTTGAATGTGAACCTGTGAGACCTCTTCCTTTGCGCACAGCCGAGTGAGAGGGTTGGTTTATGGGTCTGAAGACAAATGTTTTTCAGCAGAAAGTGGAGTCCGTGCTGGGACTGACATCGGGGTCAATGCTAATGTAAAACGAAGCCCGCGGAGTGGAACGCTCTGCCCCGCCGAGCCCCGCCGAGCCAATGAGCCTTTTATGTAAAACACCGCAGAGGATTACGAAATGACGATTTCATGGCAGAGCTGGAGGAAACTTTTTGGATTTGAATTTAAGTTAAAAGCAATGGAAGATTTAGTTGAATGTTTTAGTAAAAAATAGGTTGACAATAAGAGTGTTTATTTGACCGATGCAGTGTCCCATCTCCTGGTGTTTAATACTGTATATGTGGTCAGGAGTATTGTATGGAGCAGGGATCTCCAATCAGGCCTTTACAAGTCGACTGACAAAGGTCTACATTCCTACATACGCTTGATGACTCAAATTTTAGATGCATTATGTTGTTCTGAATAAAACCCCTCTTAACATTTAGGATATGTTTTTGTTGAAGTTATGAATCAAATTCCATCTGACATGTATTAAAGTGAAAGTGCTGTGTTGTATCTGTTCGGGAATAAATAAATAATTCAGAGAGTGCAAGATAAAAATCCTTCCAAACACTTTACAGTCCATAAACAGAGATCTAAGCTTCTGCAAATAGTTTGTACTATGCCTGTACAGTGCTCTACTTTATCAACACTTTGATGAAGTATTGATACTTGTTATTGTGGCAAAGGTGTATCGCGATATATTGCAAAACAATATTTTGTTATGGCTTTTCAGTCCACTCCGCTGCCCGTTGTTCCGGTCTTGTTTTCCCTCTCCTCGTTTTGATGTTGCCCCTCCCCTCCAGACTGGAGCTCCACCCCTGGTCCTTATTCCACACCTGTGCTTCATTTACAATCTTCATCAGTATTTGAGAATCTGGGGCCTTTTTGAAACCGCTTCCTCCATCCTTCCCCACTGGATGGGTGCCACGTTCCAATCAAATCCCCAGGGAATCCTTATGCTGCAGATTATTTAAATTACAAATTCACCCATCCATTCACCTGCAAGCCGTGTGTGATGCGTTTCCTGGACA
Organism: Lesueurigobius sanzi; assembly: GCA_900303255.1. Taxonomy (NCBI): domain Eukaryota; kingdom Metazoa; phylum Chordata; class Actinopteri; order Gobiiformes; family Gobiidae; genus Lesueurigobius; species Lesueurigobius sanzi. The sequence continues at coordinate 21,979 of OMNZ01073431.1, forward strand.
TTTTTGTTGGCTTCCCTGGTTCAGTGGGTGTTTCTCAATTGCAAGGATCCTTCGTCTGAACCACTTCGTTGCCTTCTTTGGGAGTGGGCTCCTCCAAAGCAGAGCCAAGTGTCCTATTGCTGCATCTGAGCTGATTGGAACAGGCTCTGAGTGAGCAGCAGGTCACATGATCAAAATATATGATAGATTATCAATTTATAATTACAAATGCAAGTGGAAAGTGGCCAGAAAGTCGTCTTAATAATTATTTCAACATTTTGGATTGAATTAAAAAAAGCCTACAATAAATTGTTTGCAATGAATGAATCTAAACATGAAATATGATGTGGTTAATAACATCCTGTTCATCTCTAATAAAAACACAGACATACATTCACTCAACCATTTACAAATTAACTTTAAATAAACCACATTTCTGCAAAATGTCAAGTTACTCCTGACCTGTAACACTTCAATTGTTATTTTTTGTGCAAACATTGGACAAAGCAATTCATTATTTTAATGTGTAAAGACATAAACTTCATTTTTAGGTGTGTTTTCAGCAAAATAAAGTTAGCATTTAAAAAAGGGGGTAAAAAAACAAAGTTGCAGTGCATTGTGGGTAATATTTAGCTCTGAGGATCCACATGTGCATCCTTCAATAATCAGCCAAAGGAAGGAGTCCAGCAGCGGAGGG
>OMNZ01073432.1:0-11892 GCA_900303255.1 Lesueurigobius sanzi
GCATTATACAGTTATAATGCACGACGCGGAGTCCGAGAACAAACATTATAACTGTATAATGCCCGGCTCCAAGTTGTTTAATCCGCTTATACCATGGTTCAACAAACTGAAACTGTTGTAATTTTGTCTGTTTACTGTCTGTGGGGGGTCATTTAAGTCCAGAACATTAGTTATTTATGTTTTACATGACTTTAACTGAAACTAGTTCCCCCACACTTAGCTTACAGTTACTATGGCAACGGCTGTGGTGGAGTGATATAGAACGTGATTTTACACTTGCCGGACTACCTGTTCGTATACACGAAAATAATGCACGGCAGTTAGCATTGGAATTCTCACTGACCATGGTATAAATGGTCAGGTGGTTGATTCATAAAGTGAGATTGTAGATATTATAAACACTGAGGTTATTGCACATATTAAGTATTGTTATTGCACATGGAGCTATACAGTAGAATTGTACAGTCTGACAGCGGTGGGTATGAAGGACCTGTCTTGTGGTAGCGCTCCTTCTTGCACTGAAGGTGTCTCAGTCTGTCGCTGAAGGAGCTGCTCAGCTCACCTCCTCCACAGATTCCAGTGGGCCCCATGACAGAGCAGGCGCTCCTGACCAGCTTGTTCAGTGTCTTCCTATCCTGCCCAGTGCTGCTCGGGGCCCAGCAGACCACAGCATAGAGGACAGCAGAGGCCTCTACGCTGTAAAATTAACCATAGCATTTTTTTTTTAATAATGTGGATTCTTGACATCAAGGGGCCCCAAGAGATCTTTGGATGTATAAGGGGGCCACAACACTTTTCAGTTTGGGAATGGCTGCACTAGCCTAAAGGCAAAAATCACTTCCCATCTCTCTGCTCCTCCTGTGACAGGTGGAAGATAGTGGGGGGTGATGTACAGTATATATAATTTACTTCTGGTGTTCATTGAATTCTGTTTGTCCCCTGCTGAAGGCCTTTGAGGCTGAAATGTGTTGGGGCTATGATGGCCCATAACATGGCATGAAAGAATAAAGGCATCTGAACTTTACCAGAGAGTGCCTTGGTATTTTGAATACCTTTCCCTAGCCTAAAGACTCCTTGGAGGTCCAGGAAGCACTCGTCTTTTCCTCTTTTTAATACACTGTTCATCAATCATTGGCTATTAGCCATATCAGGTAACAAATGTATTATTTAAAACAAAGTCAGAGTCACAACAACAGAATGGGGCTGCATTTAGTTAAAGTGTATATCCTGCATATAAATCCTAAAAACAGGCTTCAAACCTTTCATTAGGATGTCTGTGCATTGATATTTTACATTTTATGAATTCAAATAATGCCTCTGCAGATTACATGATGTTCAAAAACAGCACCAGGGCTGATGAGGATTTGGCATGGAGCGCCCCCTACAGCCAGCAGTGGGAATCGCATGGTAAAAATAAACAATTAGCTTTGATTTAAACATATGGCTTGTAGCGCGATGGAGTTTCTGTGTCCATGTTATGAGACAGAACGGCTCAGAACTGATCCAATATTGGATTATTGGCTTTAAAAATGTCAAGGACAGTTTGGGGGTTTGAGCCTCCGCTGCCGCACCCTCTGGAATTCACTCCCACAAGCCATCAGAAACTCACTACTGGACTTTCAATCACTCATCAAAATCCATCTGTTCAAACTAGCTTTTCCCTAAATGTTGTTGTTTTGTCTATGTAAAGCGCTTTTATTATTATAACATGGCTAAAAGCTTGAAAAAGTCGATTTAGCATGATATGTCTCCTTTAACATATCCATGGAGACAAGCTTCCTGTTCCCAGTAACACGTTTGTTCAGTTTTTAGGTTTTTTTCAACAATAAAAAAACATTTCTTATTGTATTATAATTTAAATGTTACAAGGTGTACCTTTAAATATCTAACTTTCCTTCTAAATCAATATGTTTTACTAAAATCCTACTTCGAGCACCTTCAGGCTCTCGCAATAATACCTTAATCCCTCATAACAATTAGAGGGATTTAGAAACACACACTGTGCTGTGATCATATTTCCACCTTTTATAACCATTTCCATAGTTAATTAGCCAATAGCCAAACGCAATAGAGGCTTACACGGGAACCACGGCGTGCGGCTCATAGGGGCATTTTGATTTAACCGGGTCTGTTTTCTCTGGCCAACCAATTCCGTGCACTCGACGTGGAAAAAGTCTGGAGGGCACAATTACAACTGGCAACGGGAAAGAAAATGTTGGCATTGAGAAGAAAAATGAGGTGTAATCTCGCTCATTTTTTCTTATCAGTTTCCGTCCAAGAAGCCTTAGAGGAGCCAGTATTTCCCCTGATAAAAGCCAAGGCGTATTCTGTTCACACAAACAGCAGCGCACAAGTACATAACACTCTCGATCCAAACTGCACGTCCCCTTTGGTTTGTTCCAAATTGAATTATGTTATTTCCTTTTCGGTCTTCAGGGTCGTCTGCAACATTGTGTATTTCTAAAACTATTTTTTACAGACAGACTATGAAGTCAGGTGTCAGAGGGAAATTATGGCTTTAGCTCGTGGGTAGAGCTTAAACCCACATAAAAGGCTGGGGAATTTAAAATGTCAAAAGTGAAATAAGTGCATTAAGGAATATAATTTATTTCATATGCGACTTTGACAAAGTCTGTGGGTTGAGAGATGGAGAAAATAGAACTTTTTGCAGTGCTTCTTAATGTACTGTTACAAAACAAATAAATGAATGCCACAGTTGTGAATGATCAGCTCTCTCTCAATGAGGAAAAACTTTGTATGTTGCTGTGGTTCCAGACTAAAGCACATGTGCAACAGACTAATCTTCCAGCGAGAGACTCCTCCATGGGTCCAAGTGTAGCACTGTGGTTGCCAACTGCTCAGGACAGGTTGTTCAAGTAGCATCTTACTTATTTTATTATAATATACAACCACTGAGAAACACTGTTCTATAGTGGTGGCACAGTGACAGCGTGGGAAACCTGGTATTCAACCAGATTCTGTGCAGCAACCGGGGGCCTAATGTTTTAACTTCCTTAAAGGGAACAAATAAGTCAACCATAAAGATGCTTTTTATGTGGGAAAAAAACAAACAGACAAACACAAAATGTGATATTACTGTGTATTTGACGTTTTAGTGACCCAGTGGCTGTATGGCATGTACACTTTACATCACAGCGGCATTTATTCTGGTAGGTTTCTGGTTCGAAACCGTAAAAATGATTGATCCTGGAGCATGATGCCACTGTGATGGAAAAAGTACATGCCATACAGCCACTGGGTCACTAAAAGGTCAAATATGCACTAATATTGCAGGTGGTTTCCACATAAAAAGTTACATAATGCACATTTAAGTTCATCTATGAGGAACTCTAAAACACCAACCAACCTAAAACACCAGTGACAGGGGGGCAAATGGCAGAGTGAGTTGTCTTGTAACGTCTTGTCGAATCCCGCAGGTGCACACATACAGTACACTGGTGTATGAATGAGAATGTGTAAAGCGCTTTGGTAGAAAAGCACTTCACATGTAAATGTGAACGTTTACCTAAAACAACCAAAAGTGCTCATGCACAACTGCATTGTGTGCCACGTCATTCTGGAGTGATCGATGTCCAGCCTAAAACAACCAGGATGGTGCACATAACGAGCAGTGGAACAAATTGTATTCAGCTTTTATGGAAGCCCGTTGTTCTTACTTATCTCTGTTTACTTCCCTGCTCATGTAGGCTAGCTCAATGCTGGTTCCAGGCCACTAGCAAGTCCTTTTTGCGTGGATTTTGCATGTTGTCCCAAATTTCTGGTTCCCCCGTCAAAATCAGCACTGTTGGACAATCCTCTGCCATAGGAAACATTGGGCCTCATTCATGAATGTTTTCTGAAGAAAAAGTTTGTAAGTACAACTTAGGAAAAACTAGGTCTGATTCACGAAGCGTTCTTAAGAAGACAAAACTCTTCTTAAAGAGAGCTGCCCCAAATTCATGAAGGTGACACTAAGAACACAATTCCCCTCATTATCAGGACATTTACATTATATTGACTATGTTAATACATAGACACACCCTTTAATCTTCCATTTATGGGCATGACAAGAGAATGAGGCAGTACTCATTTACATTTACTCGAGTACATGTGAGTAACTTTTTGAAGTATTTAATATATTATGCTACTATTTTTTTTTAAATACCGTTACTCTTATTGTAAATAGCCTTCTGTATTTTGTCTAAAGTCTCTCCTCTGATTACGACAGGTGTGACTAACGAGCAGAGCAGAAACTAACGAGCTGATTAGCCTCCATCCTTTTAAACTCTTACAATTAGAATTTTTTGAAAAGGCTATGGAGATTTTAAATGGGATTTTTACTTCCTGGCACCAGAAAGAGCCCAGATAAGGGTGGGAATATGGTGCTCCATATCACCTGTGATCGCTTTCATTCTCTCAAAAAAATCTATATTTTAAATTAAATAACAGTGATAATATTCTAAAATTGCTGTTCTGTGCGTACGAGTCCTCCTGACTGTTCTTAGGATTTGTTCTTCCAGAAGAACTCTTTGATCTCAGAACAAATTTTGTGAATGTCAAAAGATTCCAAGGTCCAATATATGACATACCACCCAGGTTGGACTGAAGGATGGATCAAATACCGTAGACAAATATATGCCTTAAACACTGCAATAAAAATCAATTTGCAATATAGAGGCTGTCACAACCACAAGTAGAATTATTGACAGTAGCATAGATCTAGCCCTGACTTTACCCTGCCGCTGGTGCAGCCGGAAGCCCCCCACCTGATCCGGCACATTCGCGGGTGATTGAGGACTTTTCGCTGCCGGGGCTCGTCTGGACTCATCCCTCGCACTAGATCTTAATTAACTCGGCATAACCACACAGACGATTTGAGCGGCGGCGAGATTCGGTCAACGGGGATGATTGCTTCAAGAAGATCTGCTCATTCAATATTCATTATCTCCCTGTCCCATTTCCTCACGGGGGCAGAGCCGGGGTCCTCGCGGAGATCAAGTCGTCTAACCCTCTGTCTTTAAACACACACGGAGTTCGATTCGTGTAAAATTAATTTGAGGGGAAAAAGGGAGAATTGCTTTTAAAAATTAATCAGTCATGAAATATATTTTTTCCAATTGATTTTGTTAACTAGTAAAAGCCTTCCCTGACGGATCCGCCACGGTAAACAGAGTGCGCAGCTCATTTAATGCTTTGGATATTGCCTGGGAAAGATGGGATTTTTTTTCTTCTTTTCTGCTTGAGCTGCACGTGTCTGTATCTGGGGCCGATGTGTTTGCTCTGAATGGTATTACCGGGCTAAGAATGCAGCGAGGCGCCTTCCATTTCCCCCCGTACCCCGGTGAAGAAAAGGCCTGGGGGATGGATTTAATATCCTTATCAGAAGCCAAAGAGAAGACAAATATAAACTATTCTTGTCCCCGCAGCTCAAAGCCCCAGGGAGCGGGGTACAGAGGCGGTTCAAGTGTGCCGGTTCACAAGGCGCATAAGGGAAAACTCTGCGGGTAAAGCGAGGTTTCTTATTGTTAATAATGAAAGGCTCAGGAGGAGTCGGAAATAGAAGGTGTCCACTGTTACAACTGTAGGGGCCATTTAGAGTCACCATTATGTTGTGTCTGAAAAGCTTACCAAAGAACTCTCTTAGCCGTTATACTACAGAAGTAACGACCTGGATTATGACTTTATGTAAAGTGGATGGTTGTGGCCAAAGGTTTACATACCCTTTTAATCTTTTGGCCATTTTTCATAGAGTATGAATGATAACACAACAATCTTTATTTCCACTCGTGAGAACTGAGTTTACTCTTTTGAAATCATAATGAAACAGAAACTAGACCAATGTCCCTGATCTAACGTTTACATGACCTTCAACAACCGCCAGGAAAATTGTTCAGGAGCAAAGAAAAACTTCAGCTGAAATACAGGACTCTCTGATGAAATTGGACTCTCTGAAGAAAAGATAGTAATAAACGGTTTTCACCCACTGAGAGCTTAGAGTCTCACCTTTCAAACGAGTAGTATGTGTCCATAGCTATAACATAGAATATGCTGTGGTGCTACAAAAATCATCAATTGCTGGCACATTCAGAGGATTTAAAAAAAAAATGTAATTTAGCCTGATTTATTGAGTTTTGAATCCCAAAAAATGAGGCAAAATTTGAACTTTTACAGATTCATTCAATAATAGTTAATATAAAATCCCAAATTGCTGGAGAACAAATCTTGCTAGCTAGTCAGAGGTTTCATTAACTGAAAATTCTCTGTAGATGACAGAATATTTTGAGTTCTGACAGGACATTTCGAAGGTTGCCCTTCACTTTGAAAGATTGAAAATCAAGCCATCGTCGTCCTTTGAGAGTTTTACACGTTTTAGCACAATGTAGTTTCCAAATTCATTCCATGATTCTGCTCACAAATTATATTTAGATTTGCATCCATTTATCCTTGAATCTGTGTTTTCTTACATACTGTACATAATACCAGGTGTATAATGAGAGATTAATTAATGGAGGATAAAAATAGATCACAACAGATTTTTTGCAACCCTGATTGAGGAAAATGATCGAGCGAAACCACTGTAGCTAATATACAGTATCCTCTGCCTCTGAATATCAGACTGACTTTCAAATCTCTCCAGAAAACATATTTCTTTGTTTGGCATTTGACCCACTTGAGAGTTGACTTTTACTGTACTCTGCCTTATTTTTGCTCATGTAATGTATTATGTTTTGTGTACAGCACTTTGGTCAACTATGCTGTTTTTAATGCGCTCTATAAATAAAGTTGGATTGGATATCAACAAAATAAAACCATACAAAATCTGGCTTTATCAACTATTTTGGTCAATTTTACACATAAAATGCCAAATTTGTATATAACATAAAATATAACTTTTTTTTCTCATATTTATGTCAATAATATACAGCAAAAGTTCCAAATTAATATCCCTCAACTACATTTTTTCCCCTATTAACCAGTATTGTCTTGCCATAAATTGAGAAGCAAATTGACTTAGCAAGGTTAAAATCAGGGCCGGCCCTGGGCTTAGGCGACCGTCTATAGGGCGCCATCTGCTGGAGGGGGCGCCAAATTGCACTTAAAAAAAAAAAAAAAAAAAAAACCCTACAAATCGCTTTTGCGCATTACTTTGGAACCGAAAGTGATAGCGACATGCGGTTTATTGAGGTGAAAACTAGAAGATTCAAGCTTTAAAACAAGCCCTCTTTGGTCCTCCTGCATCTCCAGGGAGTTTTGTAACATCGTGTTGAAATTTTGTAGTTTAAACATTCATGTCAGAAGTGCACCCTCTACTGCAGGTGATGCAACTGTAGCTCCGCCCCCTCTTCAGCTGTAGCTCCGCCCCTCTCCTCAGCGCTGTCGGAACCTCTTGTCTCATCTCTCCCTGGATTAAACTGAATGTGATGCTGTTTTTCAACAGCTTATACCAGGAGTGTCAAACATACGGCTGGTTGGCCATAAATTTATGAACATGTCAAAAAAAAAGTATGTCTCTAGCCCATTCCTGTCCGGAGTTATGAATGTTTAAAACAAAAAATACCCAAAATTCTCAATCCAGCCACTAGGGGGCAGCCTAAATTTACAAAATAAGAACGAATTCCACACCTGTCCAGCAGAGGGCACTGAAACTGTACCATTATAAAAGCTACACAAACAGAAGCTGTTCTGTTACTGGTAAAGGTTTTGCTGAAATAAGTAAATAGTTGTATAAATAGATAAATATTAAAAAAAAAATTAAAAAAAAGTATTGCCAGCTTTCAAACTGAGTGTAAGGGTAAAGTAATAATAATGAGCCTGTGTTCTAAGGGGGCTAACTGGGCATTTGCTCTGAGGCCCCAATTTAAAAGGGGCCCCAGAATATTTTTTTTGTCCCTTAAAAATCAATTCTAAAAGCTATAATAATACATTAATTTAACACTAATGTATTAAATAAAATGCACCAGAATGCAGGAAAGCACATACAATGACCCAACCATTTGTGTGGTTGGGTCAGGTTTCTTTTCTTTTTGTTTTGTTTTTTCGTTTTTTTTGGGGGGGGTACCAAATTGCCTAGGGCACCAAATTGCCTAGGGCCGGCCCTGGTTAAAATATTCAGAATTCAAGCAAATTCAACTCATCATCAAGATAGCACTTTTTGCAGTGAGTGCTTTTGAAACGTAAAAAACTGGATATGAAGGTCGAAGATCCAATAAAGATCAATGCATGTATTATGTTGAACACACACTGCATGTTCGACAACGTATGTTCGATGTACAAAACAGTCAAGGAAATGGATTGACTGTCGGGAGAACGAGCACACTCTGACACATTCTGGTCAACACCCTGTTGTGACATGTTGTCCAGTAGGTGCCACAAAATAATTACATTTCCCTCACTGTGTCAAAAATCATATGCCTGGGCAAATGTAAACAAGCCTCATAATAATGTTTTGCTTCCGGAGAGAAGGAGGCAGCAAAAACAACTCCGGCCATTATCCCAAAATGTAAAATGTTTGCAAATAAGTCACTCTACCCTAGCATAAATGCATTTATTAATTTGCATCCACTTTTAAGCAGATCCCCAAAGAAAACTGGCACGATTCAGAACTGTTTGAGCCCGCCTGGCCACTGGGTTTACCATTTGCTGCCTCTAACTACTCAAAATCCAATTTACAGTCGTTTGCAATTAATCTCTGACCCCGAGTCATGCGGATGGTTTTAGCATGGCCACCCAAACCCATTAAAGAACTGCAGACTCAAAGTCACGCACATTAGCGGAGTCAACAGCCATATAGCTTATCGACTTTTTCAACATTTCTCGGCATGATAAATGGTTTGTGCCCTTGTGTGCCATGTGTATGAAGACGCGCGATATTTCATGTCAAGTTTTGAAAACACGTGACGCGGTCCAATCCGTCTTCCATCACGCAATTCTCCCAGCAATAACTCTAGCGCCATGTTAAATTTGTTAGAACTAAATATATAGAAAATCTAGCTGGAGTAATTGTCGAGGCTGCGTGTGGAATCGCCCGGTGGGTTGACGGGGTTAGACCTGTCTCCAAACCCAAGGTGATGGATGGGCACGCAGTTAGCTGTCACTGCTAGTTGCTTTAACCGCCATTTTATTCCACGGCGGGTCATATTTGATAAATGGTACTTCTATATTTCCAAGTTTGATCATCTGGGTCCTCTATCACCTCGCGTATTTATAAAGTCAATCATCAAAAGTGCTAATATCTCACATGATTTCACCCGTGATTGCCGCTCAATAAAAGTTCCCCATCTGCTAAGAGGCCTTTTTTTTTCACAAAGATATAAAGAATCTATCACATTCTCGGCAGACATTTTGAACACTTTGGGTAATTGCCTTGAGGATACCAACATATGCTTGCTGAACCGCGGGAATAAAATGTGAAAGCAAGTTGTTCGGTAAATCTATCAAATGCAGTCACCTCAACTGAAGTTTTTGCATTTTTGATTGTTGAACTATTTAGCGTCTTGAGTTTCTGACATGTAGCCGAACTAGAGTTAGACTTTTAGGTAACCATTGAGTATTGAGGAGTCAGATTTGTGTAGCATGCCACCTCATTGGCCTCAACTGAACGTTCATACGAGCTATAAGTGTTTGTACGAACAAAACACAAACTTCTCCGTACGCCCGAGAATACACACCTGCAGCGATATGTTCTTCATTGATCCCAGAAATGTGCGCACATGGCCCTCCTCACGAGACGCCCTCTGCACGGCCCCGGTTCACCAGAAAAGGCCAATGCAAAGTACAGCAGCAGTTCTATTTCCATGGACCCGGAGAGACAATTGACTCTTACAAGTCACTGGAATTTGACATTTTTAGGTCAGTGCCAAGACATTGTGGTCATTAAACCACAACACATGTCTCTGTCTCTGCTCATGCCACCATTTGATGTTAGAAGAGAGGTCAGGGCCAAGCAGGAGAGAAGCCACTCTATGTCATATAGACCTTTCTCAGTCATGTGACTTGGAATGGAATGCCGGCCTATTGGTTGGCATTCCGCTGATTTGCTCCACCCGCTGCATGTTATCAGCTGTTCTTTACAATGGCGTATTGGCACATGACTGAGAAAGGTCTATAGGGTCCTTGGTCCGGGTCTGGACCCAAACGATTGAATCCCCTCAGGCTGCATGGTCTCTGTCCCTCTCTCTCTGGAGCAGACCAGAAAACAAAATGTGAAAGCTCTTTCCCTCAGTACCTTGGCACGTTTCACTCTGCTCAAAATGGCACCAAAACGACTCTACTGGTTGCTAAAGTTTAACCAACGCTACTTATCAAATATGCACATGGGACAATTAAACACAAACAGTACTGCTGTTTCTCTAGTGTGTTCTTCAAAACATTAAAAGCAGAGGGCATTTACGCTGAACGAGGACTAAACTAGTATGCTACTAAGCCAGGTCTAAGCCAAGACTGGACTAGGAGTAAACCAGGGCTCAGTGTAGTGGGGAGTAAACAGGAGAAGCAGGTAACAGTCTGCATTAGTAGCATGTGTAGAAAAACATATATCTTTTTTTATAGCTGATTATAGTTCTCCACTGTTGACATTCAGTGTTGAGCTTAACTTAATGTTCTCATTTTATCTCTCCGCACATTCCTTGCCCATTCAATTCAGGTGATACCGGTGTCCACAGTGAAATGTATATAATCAGTCAATGTTAGGACATAAACATAGGTTTGGAACAGCAAATTATAGTCTTATCAACTTGGTTTCTACACAGTGAAGAGAAAGGTTTGATTATGTGCTGTCATTATGACCTGGCAGTGCACTTGTGACATAACGGGGGTGCGACAAAAGCAACTACACAAGGTCATGCATAATGTCAGAGAAGCTGCCCACAGGTTCAACAGCCTTCGAGTCGGTTTAGTTGTTATTATTTTGTGCAAAAGCCTCTTACATATTTTCAGTGCACTGACTTAAAAAGGCACAGCATTTGTTCTGGAATGAATGCACTTTCCAAAGTTGCAGACTTCACAAGGACCTTGTGTCCCACCGCCGCCTTCACCCACACCCCTCTCTATTTTTAAGACTTAAAGGTGCTATTCTTGTTTTTTAGGTTACTCTGCTCTTTAGAAAGGCCAGTCTCCTCAAACGGACCTAACTTCATACTCTTTGCACATTCCCCTTTAAGCTGAGACACTGTAGGTAAAGCCTTTATTGAGTGATATCAATTAGACATTTTTGGTGTATATTACTGCCATACATATGAGAAAGAAAACATAGTTGTCTTTTGTCATTTTATATCTTCATATGAAAACAACACATTTTTAATGTAAAAATATACATAGTGGCAAAGGTTTTTTTGTTTCAGGAGATTTTGGATTTAGTTTAATTTGCAAGAAGCTAGTTATTAGTGAATAAATCAAAAAAAGAAAAAAAAAATGTATTTGCACCTTGTTTTTGTCAATAAATCAGGCTAGAAATTAAAAATTGTAAAATCCCTCTGAAAAAAAAAAAATCTAAATATTGTTAAGTACAACACTGGGGAATCTGAAGTCTGTTGGAGCTACCAAAGTGGAGAAGTTGTTGCAAGAGTGAAATGAAAATGGCATTTGGAGAACTGAGGCTAAACTATCTGCATGTGCATGTAGAGTTGTCCTTGTGTACATACCATTTTAATCTTTTCATAGAAAATGAATGAAAACACAAAAATGTTTTTTTTCCACTCATCAATCAATCAATTTATTTTTGTAACGCCCAATATCATAACAGAAGTCATCTCAAAGGTCGGTGTGGACAAAAACAAATCAATACCAGACAAGATGATCAAGAACGATCAAAATAAGTCACACACAAATGAAATGTCTCAACCAGATGTAATGTCCTGTGAATAAGTAAATCGCTTAGAGTATCCCCCATCCTTA
>OMNZ01073439.1:0-10312 GCA_900303255.1 Lesueurigobius sanzi
GATTTGAAATTGGAAATGAAAAATCAGGAAAAATCCGTGTATCATTCTTTCAATCAATTTTCAATTTCAAATCAAAAACGAAATCACCTAAAACACTTGCTTTAAGCATTTTTCGATTGATGAAATGAAAAGAAATCAGTCAAAAGTGCGTCATTTTTCAATTTTCAACCCGATGCTTAAAACGAAAAATGAAATCACGGGCCCAGAGTGTGACTTATATTTTAATATTGTTTTATTCATGGGCTGGAAGTTGGCTGTAGTGTTGATATTATGGTCTCGGGCTGAAACACGGTGACAGGAGCTCGTCTCACGCGAAAAACAAAGCATTCTCACCAGGAGACACTATTTTATTCATTCTACAGAGTTCATCGGCTCTTGTAAAGCTGTTAAATATCACAAAGGTTTTGTGCTCATGGGACTGCAGTCTGGATGGTGGCGCAGGTGGTAGAGCGGTTCGTCCTATGATCGAGAGGTCGGTGGTTCGAAATCCCTGCTGCCGCATGTGCACACTGTCGTTGTGTCCTTGGGCAAGACACTTCACCTAACTTGCCTGTGTGAATGTAGTGAGAGAGTGAATGTGTGGTGGTGGTCGGAAGGGCCAATGGCGCAAATTGGCAGCCTCGCTTCTGTCAGTCTACCCCAGGGCAGCTGTGGCTACAATAATAGCTTACTTTTTTGAGCTGGGGTCAGCTCAAAAAATCGTAAAATACAAAAAACGGATAAATATGAAAAGTCAAAAAGTGTGAGTTTCATAAATTGTGTTGAGCAATATTAATAAGCATTACAAACAATAAAACGTTCAACTGGACCATTGCAGCGTTAAAAGGCGAGTAATTGTGCAAATGAAGCATCATCTATAGGCCTACAGGAAAAGGCAGAAAAGAAGCATCAGAAACAATGTTGTTTATTAATCATTTGTTTTTTCCATATTATTCATTTTAGTAGCCTATTATTGTTATGTGTTATTAATATTATTATTTTAATGCTGTGCTTATTCTTGGCGATTATTATTCATATTATCAATGAACCTATTCCTTGAATGGGCGGTGTGGCTCCACGCCTCACTCATCCTCATTCATCTAGAGCTCCGCCCCCTGTCAGAACGGCGCTGTCTCAGGTGCAGAAGACATGTGTTTGCAACTTGCCACCTACGCTTCACTGCGCCGTGCACAAGTAACTAAACTAAACTGGTTTAGACACTATACCTTTGATTTTGGCTTGTTTTTAGATGTAAAAAGCTGCAGATGTTGTCGTTATTATGACTCTTTAAGTTCAGCTCTGAGTCCATGATTACTCCTAGATTTCTGACCTATTTCTTATGTTTTACAGCGAGAGACTCAAGGTGACTGATAACACTTTCTCTTTGTGTCTATGGGCCAAAGACAAAAAAACAGCAGGATCGCATTGCGTAGACGCCAACGCTACCAACCAGGTCGCTTCATTAGAGCTGGAAGTGACATGACATGGCAGGAAAAGGATGCAGAGGAAGGGGGTTAGGATGGAGCTAAAAATGAGCCAAAAAAACAAAGAAAACAGTGATCACACATTGCTTGGTTTGCTATTGATATTGCTCTCACCCTCAGACGCCGAGCTGCATCTACCGACTTGAAACATCCGTAAAATAACGAGATAAACATGGCACCCGTTTTTGTGATCAGACTCTGTTCCTCTTTGTTTTGGTGTAAATAAATAAAGGGAATTAGATTAGATTCTCAGACAAACTAATGTAGTATTTGCTCATCTAAATTCTCTTCACTTTTATAATAGCACTAATCCACCATAGTAAATTCCGACTGACTTAGAGGGAAATAAGACTAAAAAGTATAATAGCTGTCTATCTATGGAAAATCTATTTTTGTGCAAAACAGGGAAACATTTTTGTTGTGCTGTGTGTTTTTGTTTGCTAAAAAATGAGAAATAGACAAGAAAATGCCCATCACACATTTCGTCTTTCGCTGCTAATATTGCTCACACCTTTTGACTCCAAGCTGCATGTACCGACTTGAAAGAGTCGTAAAATAGCGAGAAAAACATTGTACCCATTTTGGTGATCAGATCCTGTCCCTTTGTACTTGCACATTAATTAATTTTGTCATTTCCTCTCATGTACGCGCCTCAAACGCCGCTGACAGGTCGAAATCCCCAGACTCTCTAATGGGCAATTAATGACTAACAATGGACTATGGTAATCAGCAGCCGGTGACAAAAAACTTAGCCAATTTAAAGTGATTAGGTCAAGCAAAGGAGAACTAATATAAATGAGTTGTTTTACTTTTAAGGCTTTTTCGTAGCAATGGGAATTGGGAGATAATTATTGTAGAGTAAAAAAAAAAAAAAAGACGAACAAATTAACTTCTTTGAGAGCAATGAAAGAAAGGAGACCGTGGCTTCGAGGCAATATTGGAAAGTAACAAAGTATTTGAATAATTTACTCGCATTTTCACATTTTTTAAGTAATTGCTTTGCTGAGTTTTACATGAATACATTTTAGAGAAACATTTTCAATAATTTATTAGTAAGGAATCAAGTGTTTTTGTAGCCAATTAGAGTCCAACACCATAGTTATCAGAACTCGTAGCAACAGTACCTGCGGAAGCAGTAAAAGAAATTCAGTGCTGACGAAGTATACTGTATGTTGTACTCAAGTTATTGGGCCTCATTCATGAAACAAACTTACGCACAGATTTGTTCTTAAGGCTGACTTAAGAATTTTTTGGCATTCACAAAATGTGTTGTTATTCTGAAAGAACAAATCCAAAGAACAGTCAGGAGGACACTTACGCACAGAAACAGTAGTAACATTTTGCTAAAAAATAATTTCATTTAAAAATATGTTTTTTTTGAGAGAATGAAATTCAATTCAATTCAATTTTATTTGTATAGCCCAAAATCGCAACAAAGTCGCCTCGCAGGGCTTCACAAGAAAAAGAAAGACAAAACTGGAGCATCCCCTGTCCTTAGACCCTCCTTCTCGGCAAGGAAAAACTCAAAAACCCATTGGGACAAACAGAGAAACATCGGGGAGGTCCACATGAAGGAGGGGATCCTCTCCCAAGGACGAACAGGCTGGATGGTGCTGGTGCAGGCATTCACGGCGACGCCTCTTACGATCCTTCCCATGATGAGCGCTCCTTAGTGATGATGTGTTGCTCCAATTGTAGTTGGCAGGGGAGTCGCACAGAAGTCGAGGCTGGATGGTTCTGGTGAAGGCATTCACGCATGAAAGTGATCAGAGGTGGTATAGAGCAGAGATAGTTAGTGTGAATCAGACTTTCACAGGTGAGGCCTGCAGCTCATTAGTTGCTGCCCTGGGCATGATCAGAGGAACTATAGACAAAATACAGGAGGCTATTTACAATTAGAGTAACGTTATTTAAAAAAAATAGTATCATATAAATATTACATACTTCAAAAAGTTACTCATGTACTCGAGTAAATGTAAATGAGTACTGCCTCATGCTTTTGTCATTCCCATAAATGGAAGTTTAGAAGGTGTGTCTTTGTATTTACATAGTCAATATAATGTAAAGTTCATGATAATGAGGGGAGTGGTGTTATTAATGTCAGATGCTTGAATTTGGGGCACCTCTCTGATTCGCTTTGTGTATTAGAAAATTTTTCTTAAAGTTGTACTTAAGAACTTTTTCTTAAGAAAATATTCATGAATAGCCTTCTTTTTTTTTTTTTTTTACTAAGAGGTGCATTGTGGAATGTTTTATGTGGGGGGGGGGACTTGATATTAGTGCAGATTTAACCGTTCAGTGACCCCGTGGCTGTATAGGTGGTTAGATGGCACCTTTAGCAAGCAAGCAACATTTATTTATGTAGCACCTTTCATAGATAAGAGAAGTCATAAAGTGCTTCACAAAAAATCAATTAAACACAGGTAAATTACACAAAATTTCTGAGGGAGTACTGTATAGGGACATAACAAGTCTGTAATGTAGGAAGGAGCCTGAAGGAAGACCCTTGGTCTGAAGGTCAGCACCAAGATCTTTACTTGTTTTTAGTGTTCTTTTAGTAAGACAGGAGGTTTTGTTTCCTGTTTAACTAGTTTCAACTACTTCCTGTAGCCTTCATCAGAAACGTCACGTGATGCTGAAGTGACATGTCTGAGGCTGCTTATATGGATCCAGTCAGCAGGGGAAGCTTAGGCCCTCTACTGACTGACGCCTTCTCCAGGACCATGTCCCAGGTGTGAGAAAGGGTGTATGCTCCATCGTCCCGGTTAATTGATGTTGGTACACGTCTCCTGATCTCGATGGCTTCTCTGATCCAGCGGTGGTACTTGTGACATTCTGCACAGATGACCCGACGGAGCGTACACCCTTTCTCACAACTGGGACGCTGTCCTGGAGAAGGCGGTCAGTCAGTAGGGGCCACAAGCGTCCCCTGCTGGCTGGTAAATCCATATAAGCAGCCTCGGTCACTTCACCATGACGTGACGCTTCTGACGAAGACTACAGGAAGTAGTTGAAACTAGTCAAGCAGGTAAACAAAACCTCCTGTCTTACGCTAAAAACAGTTTAAACTAGGAAGACAGTATGAACTTTATCAAACGTTTGATCTTTACTTATCATAACAGTGGACTTCCAGGATGATTTTTTTAGGGTTTCTGAAAGGTTTTCTCTATTGATGGGACCATCTCCGTGGCAACACAGTGAAAACCTACCAGTCATCCGCTGTGATAGAAAGTAAAGTTGCCATGCCCATACAGCCACTGGGTCACTAATAGATCCAATACACACTAGTATCAAGGCTGTTGTTTTTTCACATAAAAAAGTTCCACAATGCACCTTTAATGCCACCACTTCGATCAATAAACAGAATAAAGTACAAGCATGTGTTTTATTGCAATTGGTGATTTTTTTTTTTTTTAACAAACAAAACTTCACTGTAAGAGTTCTTCGTATTGCTGCTCTGTCCTGACTACGAGCCAAACATTACATATTCAGTCTTCATCCAAATGCTCAATTTTGGCAACATTCTGACAAAATTGTCCTTGTCTCAGTTTGAGCAGTAGGAGCAGATTTGGTGTTGCTGGCATGTTTATTATTTGAGTTTTGCTAAAGTTGAGGGGCTTGGCATGTTGTGCAGTGTGGCTTCAATAAATGAATAAATACTTTTACTCACATAATTTACTTGTTGATGCTGATTTTATTTTTGAAGATCCTTTTTTTGCAAGAGAGTTAGTTATTAACCTGTTAAAAGGCGTGTTGCGCCCATGCAACGTGGAAACACCATGTCTTTCGGTAGCGCCCTGTAAATAGCATAGCATGCAGCTTCATAGTCTTTCTACCGATCAAAAGGTCTGTCCTTTTCCAACTATATGTAAGTCAATTTGAACCACAACAACACAGTGCAATGGCCACAAGCTTTAATCAAGCCTTAAAACAAATAAACTAAATAACTTTACCTACTTGTTATGGTCAAAAACAGCACACAGCCTTATGTGTTAGGTCTCATTCTGTCCATATCCACCTGTTGGATGGATAACTCTGAATGTGTGGACTGTAAGGACTGTAAAGCACTGGGTCATATTTGCAGTTATCATCATGGAATGTCGGTCAGAACACCATTAGAGCCAGGATGAACATTCAGGTGGAACTTATGGGGAAGAGTTATGTAGCAGTGTTTGTGGTGTAAGCTAAACTGTTATATATGGGTTTTTTGCTGAATATTGTCTGTTCTAGATGTATGATTCAATTCACTTATTCAATTATAGATTTCAAATTCAGCTGGAGAAGGTGCCAATACAACTCTACAGGAGAGAAACAGTTTTTGAAAGAAATCTCCATAAAGAAAATTGACAAATGTTGTACTGGATCATTATTATTTGATAGTGATTGGATTCACAAACCTGTTTATTCTTACGGTTGAAAGTCCTTTCTACAGGCCAACATCATGTGCATTTTTTTTTATATTGTCACCACTTTTGGACACCTTTATGAGAAAATAATTAGACCTTTCTTCATATGTGCTGCAGAGAATACTTTAATGTGGATTGGCCCAGGAATTGCACAGAAATTAGCAATAAACTAAGGCTAGAAATCTGCATTTTGACAGTTTCCATATATAGTTGCCAGCACAGATTTTTCATTTGCCCTAATAGGCTCTTTAGAATGTTGTGATGTCACATGAATGCAAACTATTTCAACTTATTGCTTTAAACATGGCATTTACTGTACTAATGGGACTCAAAAGAGAGACTATATTCTGTCAAATATACATGGCACACTGCATAATATACATATACCAATGTAATTGAATCAATATACTTTCAAAAAATCTTTTTCAGCTAACTCTTTCCATTTCATTATTTTTGAAGATGCATAGCTTTGAGAACACTGGCTGACGTTTTCGTTTCAATTGAATGATACAGGGAAAGGAATTAGCTCATAATTTTAAAGCGAGCTGATAGGAACGTGTCTTGGGGGGCTGTGTATTGGCTCCAAAGCGCATCATCAGAAGTATAAGAGGGGTATACAGGCCTTTACTGTCTACATTAATCATGTATGAAAGGCTTCAAACAGCACAGCCTGCAGATTCCCTCTCCTTTATTCTTTTTCCTTCAATAGCTGCTGGATTATGAAACTCGCAATTCCTACACATTCTCGGTGGAAGTTGCCAACCCAGTGGTGGATGCCCGTTTCTTGAGGAAAGGCCCATTTAAAGACCAGGCCACGGTGCGGGTGATGGTCCTGAACGCGGACGAGCCCCCGAAGTTCTCCCAGAGCCGCTACCACCTGGACGTGTCCGAGAACTGCCCCCCGGTCTGCTCCGTGGGGCGCGTGTTCGCTGTGGATCCTGACACAGGGCAGAGTAATAACATCAGGTGGGTACAGAGGAGGCCAGTATGCACGTACATGTTTGAATAACGTTTTGAAGTAACTGTACGTCTTAGAGTAGTTTTATAATACAGCACGTATTATTACTTCTACTTGAGTATCTGTAACCTTACTTAAGTAAAAAAAAAAAAGTTACTTGTTCCACAGCGAGTAAACCCTTAAAGGTACACCGCGTTTCACCTAAGAATTTGAATAAAATACAAGCAGGTATTATTTACAGCTGTGCTCATAAGTTTACATACCCTTTTAATCTTTTGGCCATTTTTCATAGAATATGGATTGAACACAAAAAAAATTTTTTAACATGGTTAGTGGTTCTGCAAAGCCATTTATTGCCAAAGAACTGAGTTTACTCTTGAAATCATAATGAAACAGAAACTACTCAAATGTTCCTGATGACCTTCCACAACTGCAGGAAAACTGTTCAGGGGTAAAGAAAAACTTTTCAGCTGAAATACAGGACTCTAATAAAATTTGACTCTCTGAAATAATTGATGTTTGCTTCAAGATGCACAATATGTAAACTTTTGCCTAGTTTCTAGTTGAAAAGCGTAAACAGGTAAGATATACACTATTACAATGCTCTATAGATAATGAGGGTCTAAACTTATATGTATGGATAAATGACGATGAGGAGACAGGATGGAGGGAATTGGAACAAAATTCATGTCCAAAAACACATTTAGAAAGTCTACCTTTCTTAACAAAAGAAACTCTGAGTAAATTAAAATTTTAAAATGAATGGGTTAAAGGGACAATAAAAATGTGGACAGCAATAAAAAAGAAATTAAAAATATCTGACTCAATTTGCAAGACTTCCAAAATAACCAAGAACCCTGACTTTGCACCAACAAACATAGAAGATTTCATAAATGGGAACATAAAGGACTAATTTATATCGGACAGCTCTTTAAGGAGGGAAATATGAAATCATTTGAACAGTTTAAGAATTAATTTGACTTACCAACACAAGATTTTTATAAGATCCTACAAATCAGAAGCTATCTTATGAAACATAAAGAATGGGAATATCTATGTAAACAACCTAATGATCTAGAGAATTTATTCATGGCGAAGTCAGAGAGTAAAAAAAAGTTAATTTCAAAGTTATATGCACTGCAGATGGAAGAAGACAACAATATGGATATCAAAGTGGGAAAGGGAAATAAATATTGTAGTATCAGATGAAAAGTGATCACCAAAACACATCGAGGTTACACAAGAACTGAATGGACTCTTTGTTAAGTAGATCTGGTGTAGTTTGACAAGTCCACGGACAGGCAAATCACATTATGAACAGAAACATCAGAGGTGCCCATCGAGCTCCTCCACTCTGCATTTGCCTGAGGAGGCCTAGTTGCCGAAATGTTGCACTCTTGTAAATAAAATATCTCACATTTTGCAAGCTCTACAGTGTGCGGGAGACTCCTTTGTTGCAGATATACCAGAATATCATTCAATTAATATCTACACAGACAGACATGACGACACACACACACACACACACACACACACACACACACACACACATGAGGAGTCCCACCACAGATCATGCCATGAGAGAAAGTTTTTATTGAGCCACGTCTCCTAAGACTAAAAATCTGGCTAAAAATCCTCTAGAATCCTCTAGAGTGTGTCCACCTTAGGCCTTGTCCACATTAAACCGGAAGTTTCTGCCATTAACCTCTTAAGACCTAGAGTCCCCAAAAATGGGGACGCGCTTACTGACCTACGTGTTTTACACTCAGAGCAGAGGCAGCATGGACGCCCCCTCAAACTGTATCTTCGTTTTAACCATAGTTAAAGCACTTTTTGCTTCCTGGAGGAATGGCGTGAGAATTGTCGAATGTCACGATCCTCGCGCCTGTCGTTGTTGGAGATGCTACGCTCATCGAGGGGAAGAGCCATAATGCCATCACCGGTCAGTGTGGTAGAAAAAGTAGCTCTAACGCTGTGCTGCTTATCTGACGAGGTCAGTGTTGACAAGAGACGGAAGTTTACTCTAATGGGATAGAATCTGGGGAACTACCGCAGTCTATCAGTTTGGCTAATGAATGTGCATTAAAACGCATATGTGCGGTTAAGTATGGATGGCTTTTTTTTTTTTTTTTAAACGAGGTTGTGTGGACTCACATTTTTTTGTACACGGTTTGAGGAGGATCTTCGGTTTTACAAATACCACAAGGCCTTAATCGCCCGTACTGCCTCTCCCCAAAAATTCAATAAGGGAAGCACAACAAAAATGTACTTTTCTTCTCACTAATGCACACATCTTCCCAATTATGGCTTCATTTTGCCCTTACCTCAAAGTTACACCAAGAGCACTGCAGGGATGTAGCAGCAGAGGTTCGTTAGTGATAATTTAGAAGTTAGAAGAAGAGCAAAGGTGTTCTTTTTATTGATAAATGCAGAGAGCGTCTAGGAAGGTCTCCATCCAGTTTAAAACCAACGGCCAGTCGATATGCTACTCACTCCAAACTAGAAGACAGTCGATTTGAAGTTAAGGCCCACAGTTGCCTTTGGTGGTATTGTAATAGCAGAATATATTCCCACATCCGTGCTAGGGGTTTTTATAATTAGTTGTTTATGGTAAATGGTAAATGGTCTCAGTTTATATAACGCTTTTCCACCTACATTAGTATCAAAGCTCTTTACACCAAGGAACCACTCACCCACACACTCATTCATAAACCAATGTACACACACACTGGGGGTAAGGTTTGTGATGTGTCGTGCCCAAGGACACAACGACTGGGTTTGGCGTAATCGATTGTCATTCTGAAGAGGAATTTACAGTGAAGAAAAAAAGTATTTGAACACCCTGCTATTTTGCAAGTTCTCCCACTTAGAAATCATGGAGGGGTCTGAAATGTTCATGGTAGGTGCATGTCCACCGTGTGAGAGAGAATCTAAAAAGAAAAATCCAGAAATCACAATTTATTCGTGTGATACAGCTGAAAATAAGTGTTTGAACACCAATGTTAATATTTGGTAGAGTAGCCTTTGTTTGCAATTACAGAGGTCAAACGTTTCCTGTAGTTCTTCACCAGGTTTGCACAGACTGCAGGAGGGATTTTGGCCCACTCCTCCACACAGATCTTCTCTAGATCAGTCAGTTTTCTGGGCTGTCACTGAGAAACACGGAGTTTCAGCTCCCTCCAAAGATTTTCAATTGGATTTAGGTCTGGAGACTGGCTAGGCCACTCCTTGATTTTCCTGGCTGTGTGCTTTGGGTCATTGTCATGTTGGAAGATCCAGCCACGACCCATCTTCAATGCTCTGACTGAGGGAAAGGTGAGGTTGTTCCCCAAAATCTCACAATACAGTCATCCTCTCCTTAATACAGTACAGTCGTCCTGTCCCATGAGCAGAAAAACACCCCCAAAGCATGATGCCACCACCCCCATGCTTCACAGTAGGCAAGGTGTTCTTGGGATGGTACGTATCATTCTTCTTCCTCCAAA
>OMNZ01073448.1:0-10001 GCA_900303255.1 Lesueurigobius sanzi
AAAATTGTTTCATCAGACACGCGTTTACCGAGGACTGACATCGTTATCTACTTCAGCGTTACCCTTTATGTTGAAAAGCAAAGAGCAAATCGAGGGGGGGAAAAGCAGATGTCAAAAATAATAGGCTGTAGTGACATTTACATAGGTGTTATCTTTAATAAAACTAGCAGTGTTAGTACATTTGCAAAGCTGGGCCATGTCAGACTGGTACACCTACAATTCACAGCTTCTCTTTGCAACCCAAGTGCAATGTGTTATAAAATACTAATCACTTTATCTAGGCTACTCATGTGTCAATTTAATTACCTTGTTATTACTAGAAAAGCTTTCACAGATGGAAACTAGTCTAAGCTAAATCTGGTGGTTTTGGGTGGTCTGTTTTTTTTGTTTTTTTTTTCAAATACTTTTACACATAGTCCCTGTTAATCCAACTAATAAACTAAACTCTTTCATTCCATTGCATGACACATAGATAAAGAAGTACTCTGAAATGACCGTAAATAACCCTAAGCTGACTCACTACTGTCATAAATGTAAAAAAAAAACAACAACATTTTAATACAGTAAGTATTACAAATTGATGAAAATGTTCCAGTTTACATCAGTATTGACACATTTCAGTTGAAAATATATTCAAATGCAAGCAGAGGATTTTTCTCAACAAATAAATCAAAAAGCGTGTTCATAATCCAAACGTCAAACGTCTTTAAATAGTGACACAGAAGGTAGAGAGCATAAGTGCTGTCAGAGCAGCGGTGCCCATCCAAAAGGCCTGAACACATTGAAATAATGAGACTGCTACGGGAACCATTACCTACAACATGCAGTCAGAACATTTTTGGAACTAAGGGGCACAAATATAAATAATACTTGGTCGGTCCAAAACATTCCCTACTTATTCTCTCTGTGCAGTTCAGAGATTCAATCTGCCAGCATGAACTGGAATTGCATTACGGTCTGAGGGCAGATACAAAGGAGTGTATAGATTGTTTTTGATGCATGCAGGGATAGCATACATCTTAGTCTCGAACTATCTAACTCTCCCACAGAGCGCATGTAGCAGTATTAGATTCTCCCACAGCAGATCAGCTTTTATCAGCCTGAATCCCACGGATATATGTGGGTTATCAGGCCCTGCTGCAGGTGAACCACAAAGACTCCGGCTGCAGTGGTGTGGCACAGGCTTGGCTGTGTGGCTGTGGCGTCACATGAACACAGACCACAGGGAACAGAGGCAATGGAAGAGGGCAAGGCTTCAGAGTGGGTTTTGTGCTCACAGCGTTATTACACCTGACAGTGTCTGGTTTGGAATGCAGTGGTGCACGCGGCGTACGTAAGCGGCTGGTCATCTGTGCGGCGGAGTGATCGGCTGTGACGTGTCACACGCCACATTAGGCCCAGCCAGAGGATGTGTTTGACAGAGCACAGGAACCTGAATCCAGCACCGTGCCGCCTCCCTCACAATGTCAGGCCACTGGGGACTTGTAAGTTCACTTCAGGGGGCTTATTTATAGAACATCAATTTTAATTTGCTGCTTGATTTCAGTCAAGGAGTGTGATTAAATGAAATGGAATCCATTAGATTTGTCTCAAAGACAAACACACCCCTGATCATTTCCAACAGTTAAAGGCTTTAGAAAATAACCCCTGTTCATGGTTGATAGGTATATCTTTTTGTTTTGTGCTGCAGGGCATAATACTATTTACTGCTGCTGTCAGTTTGAGGTGATAACCTTGAAGAAGAGGCAGAGAATGACAAACTTATCTGCAAAAATAACAGCTAGTGTGGCTATGGATGAGTAAGATGAGTACAAGGCAGACCTGCCTTATTGACTCCTTAAACATTATGCAAATCAACCACAGAGCCATGTGGAACTGTCCCTGCAGGACTTTGGCTACTCTCGCTGCCCTCTGCCCTGGTGTGTGTGTGTGTGTGTATGGTTGTGGTGGCCAGGCAGCTGAAGCAATGTCTTACCTGTCAGTGCAGTGTGCAGGTCAGGGGAGGGGCAGTGCCTGCAGAGACCGGAACCATCACCCATCACTGAGCACACTCCCAAAACCCGCCAAGACAGATCTGAATAGAAAGCATGCAAAACATCAGCACAATGATTCACTGCTTCCCCAAGAATGAGCATGTCCGCAAGGTTCCGGGTCCTCTTAATCATCGACTGTGTGTTGGTTGTGTAAGAGCGAGACAGTCGGGGTATGAATGAACTTGTCTGCAAATGACAGCTCTCCTAAAAAGTTGTCTTTGTGTTTCCTTTGAGTCAGAAGTTGGGCACATTTTAGCAGGCTTTCCAAATGTTCTCCAGAGCACACAGTACGCTGCATGTGCTAACATCATTTGTGTGACTTAGTTTTGCAGTTTGGGGGGTAGGGCTGGTATTTAGGAATTTCAAGTGTTGTTTTCATTTGGAGTTGGGTTCTGCATAGTCATAATGTGCAGTCAAGGGCATAACTTCATGAGTGAAAATGTCAGGCGGCAGGGCTAACACATGCGGGGCACGTGTGGAGGTCACTTGGCCACATTTGCATATAACAATGTGTCATAAATACTCACATCAACCTCTGCTTGTGCACCAAATAATAAACCACTACTTGGGACAGTTTTAGGAGAGTTTTGCAAGTTAACATTATCATCGCACTAACAGAAAATTGCATTACTGCCTTGGAGCGTATCAAGTGTAACTTATCTGGGTGGAGCCTAAAGCACTCAAAGGGTGTCTGAAAGGGTGCAAAGCGGTCATATTAGACAGGACAGACTTAATAAAAAACTTATGATACTGAAAATCTTGCTTTCTTGTCTGTTAAGGCTGCACAATATATCACAACATTATCATTATTGCAATATTAGATGATGCAATATCCATAATACAAAAAGTATGTATCACTGAGGTCTTCCATCTGACTGAGACTTGTATATTTTTGCTTGGTCATTGGTCATTTTCTCATTTATTTTGACTTGTTTTGGATTTGATTTAATATTTTTTAAGCCTTTGATAAAAAAAAGTAATTGCTTTCAATATTTGTTTAAATCGAATGGAACGTACTGTTGATAAAATATTACAAGGATATTGTTATTTGTAATAATAAGCAGTTATCAAATTTAGCTTTTTTCTCATATTATGCAGCACTACCTACTGACTCACAATGACACGGGGTAAGATTTAGGGGTGGGCAATATTAATAAAAATGTATATCTCGATATTTAGCGGGAGTTTCTCAACAACTATGACCAAGTGATGTTTTTGTAAACCATCAAAAATATGTAAAAATGTGCTGGTAAATGTATAATATAAGTGTATTCATTTAGATTGCTGTGTCGTCTTGATATTATTATAATATCATTGAGATTACACAGCAAGTATATTTTATTTTATTTTCAGCAGCAGTATTTGCAGGTTTTTGGCTTTAATTTTTTGGAATTAATTGAATATGTTATGTCAACCTTTTCCACATAACCCTGTTGTTGTAACTGATGATTAAATATCATTAATTAGATTCATAAAAAACAACAACAGTGGGACCCCCAGGGGGGTCCCAAGGCCCTAACTTGGGGGTCCCCAGATGAATTCAAGGTAAAATAGAAAGACAAAATAACAGTATTTGTTAATGTAATGTTTAGTTTAGGACAACATATATTTATGAATTGGGGCCAAATAACAATAAAAATGCAATAATACATATATTTTTAATGTTTTTCCGCTTGAAATAGTTATGAGGTAGTTACTTTTTACAGTGGGGGTCCCGAGTTGTTCAGATGTTCATTTTGGGGGTCGCGGCCAAAAAAATTTGGGAAACCCTGATCTAATTGACTGTATTGTCACTGTTTCCTTGTATCTTATATACACAATTAAGCAAAACCATGACTTCCTCTTTTAAATAGTGTGAATTCTTAACATCAGGGGGGGCCAAGAGATCTGTGGATGTATAAGGGGGGCCGTGAGACTCTTAAGTTTGGGAATGGCTGTTGTAGACAATAGATTTAAGAACTTACTGTTTGGATATTTCCATCAAAAACACTGAGTCAAACTAAAGAGGTACTGCCATGAACACAACCTCTGGGTTTACAGTACTGTCATCTATGAGTAAAGGTAAAGCCAAAAGAAATCAACTGTAATAGTAATATCAACAGTCATTATAAAAACATGTTTCGCTTTCAATACACGGGCTGTTTGATTTCTATCCACAAGCAGTGAACATAGTATTACAAACTCCCTCATCTGCTTTTCAACTCCCCACTTTGCTGTCATTTTGCGGTGGTAATAAACGGTGTGTTCTGAGCCAACGTCCCGGGGAGCGAGCTGCTAAGTGTGTGCAGCGTAATCTGACAGAACTTATTTAGGATGCAGGTCTTTGCAGAGCGGAGCCTCCAGCAGATGCCTTGGCCTGCCTTTACTCTGAACGGGAGTAATAGCGCACCATCACATCCTGTAGAATCAAGCACATGGAACCTTGCATTCAAAAATAACACCAAAGGCACATTCGGGTTTGTCTATTTATTGACGCACATGGCTATAACAGGTGCTGTTGCTAATTGGAGAGGTGGGTAGTTACATTTTCTCAAGTATAAGTACAATACCCTTAGTAACTTTGAGAAGAAATTGTGCTTTGAAGAGAGGTTACCAGTGTTTCCCATTAGTAACGGAGACAATGGCGGCCCCCCATGGTCTAATTTTCTCCACCATAGTCTAAAAACAAGCTAAGCAAGACATTTGGATTGGAAATTACACTTCATGTCTGAACATAAACACATAACATTAACTATTTTGTACAAAAATTGGATTGATATGGCATTCATGGCAATGTTTACTTTTTACTCCAAAATACCTATACACACAAAAAAATAACCCAGCATTTTTTAGTGTGTATGATTTCTTTCTACTAATTATTCTATTCCCAAATCTTTATGTTTTGTTCGTAAGATTACCATTTGAGTTACAGTGACACCAGTGACAATTTCCCTTGTGGATGAATGAAGTTTGTCTAAATCTAAGTCTCAAAATGAATATTAGATTAAATTATTTTGAAGATCACCTATCACCATAATCTCTTTCAAATTTGTGGGAAACACTGGCAGATACGTATATCTCAGTGTACTTTTAACTTCTGTTTCAATAGCACACTCCTGATCAAAGTTTTAAGACTAGCTGAGAAAAATGGTAAGAATTCACACTTTACACAGTTGGATCCATTCATGTCATGTGAGTTTTTAATAAGTGACTGACCCAATCAACATCTGAGCGACTTGTGGACCTCCAGACCCTTCTGCCTGGACCAGTCCCTCAGCCTAAAGTACTGCACTGAAGACCTGGAGCTCCGGCTGGACATTAGCTCCACAGTCTTCTGCAGAGGGACTCTCATCAGTCCGTCTGTCCATGGGAGTGGATCCCTCCTTCTCCTGTATGGATGGATAGGTAGATACTGTATTGATCTCACAATGGACGCCCAGGGCCCCCTTCATATGCTACAGACAAATCGACATTTGCTCCTTGTTTCTCTGTTTTGATGTCGGTGTAGC
This sequence comes from Lesueurigobius sanzi, assembly GCA_900303255.1. Taxonomy (NCBI): domain Eukaryota; kingdom Metazoa; phylum Chordata; class Actinopteri; order Gobiiformes; family Gobiidae; genus Lesueurigobius; species Lesueurigobius sanzi. The sequence goes on from OMNZ01073448.1 coordinate 5,522, forward strand.
CCTGTGAGGCGACTCTTGTTGTGATATTGGGCTGTACAAAATTAAATTGATTTGTAAGTACAATGAGACGGGCCACTCTTTTGAAGACAAGGACTTTGCCACGGTGGTTTGCGAGAGAGGGGTGTTAGAGAGATCAGTGTGCAGATGTCCTTTAGAGAAGAACCTTGGTAAATATGCACGATTTCTCAAATACAAGAATGAAATAGAGCACAACTCCAGATACAAAAAACATTAAAACTTGGTTGAAACTAAATACTACTTTAATTATCTACCAACTACTGTCCTTACTGTCACTTACTTTACTACGATCATTATTCTATGCGTACTTTGCCTCTTATATTTGAGGTTTATTTTATTGTGTGATAGACCCCTGTGACAAAGTAATTTCCTTTGGGGATCAATAAAGCCGGTATTTTCTCTTCCGCAGAGTTTCTCTGCTGGTCAGCAATTTCAGTATCAAAGAGCCACAGTCCCAGGTGCCTTGGGGCCTTGGTTTTATAGGAAGTCACTTTATTAAGCCTCAATTAGTTGTGTGTTATGAGACGAGTAATAATGATGATATATGTACAGCTCAGTATCATGGTCACATGTTCAACAAAAACTGTTTGAGGCAAACTAATGAGTCAAAAAAAAAGTGGCATTATGCTGCCATGTCCTTGTTGTGCCAGGTACCTGCACAATTTTGGGAAATTAGTTTTTCTTAGAAATATTGTGATTAGATAAAAATTCAATTCCCAGTTTAAAATGTCCAGGGGCATTAACATCTGACAGTTGAATTGCTAAACCAATACAAGATTACACAAATGTCATGTTGGCAGAGGTCGAGATTACAGGGTTAGGAGGTTAAATGCCCCAAGGACACACAATTATTCTCGCAGCCATTATCTAAAACAAACAAACAAATGTTCAACACTATTCATCATGACCTCTGCCCAAGGTATTTATTTATCAATAATTCTACAACAGTACCCATTGTTTTTAAAATTTTGTATAGCACTTTTTCAAGGACATAGTTCACCCAAAGAGCTTCACATGGGAGGGACAATTTTGAATTGTTTTTCATTGTAGTTAGCTACATATGACACCATTGCTGCCCTGGGGCAGATTGAAGCACCATCAACCTCCAACCACCATCAATCACTCTCAGGTCATAGTGGTAAAGCGCCTTGCTAAAAGTCATAACGACAGTATCGGAACAGGAGAAGCCAGGATTCGAACCACTGCCTTTTGAATATGAGGACAAATGCCTCTAACCACTGAGCTACTCTTCCGACAAATACAAAATCGGACCACAAGATCACTAAGAGCCACTGCCCAAAAAAAACAAAGATCAGTAGTGTGCTCCCTCTACTAAAGCTAAATGTCCTTTGTGATAATTATTAAATACCAGAATACATTAACTTACACATTCAAAATCATTTTACCATTTCAGGAACAAGATATGCATCATTGACTCGTTTCCAGACACATCCTGCATCCAAATTATTTCATTTTCAGTGATGCACTTGGTCTGTTCCTCAGCCTAATTTGTATTCCGTGTTTGACCCGAGCAGTAATCTACAATGACTCTCTCATAAGCCTCTGGCAGTTTGGGGAGATGTTATAAACCGTGACTAAAGACAAGAGGCGCTAGAGCAAACTCAATGTAGCTGGGGACAGTTTTATGATTAGCTAAAACAGTCCCTTCTGTAAGTACATTCTTGCACACATTTTCATTAGCTTGGTGTCGATTTGAGATCTCATTCACTGGCAGCACATTAGGAATTAGGGCTTCACATTAATCGCAATCAAACTGAAATTGCAAATGTAATGGTTGCCATTGGAGAAGCCTGCAACTAGTTTGGGAACATAATTTTCAGAACATTTGTAGAGGTCTAAATTAGATGTTAAACAGTAAAACAATATGAAGTCACATCATGTTGTTTTGAATGCTATTCTCTGTAAAATGTATGCTTGCACTAAACACTGCATCTGCTGTGTCACAGAATACATTTATACAAAGAGAATAGGTTACTTCTATTCGAATGCCCCGGTTTGCACTTCCAAATTGTCATCTCGCTTTACTGTTTTGCACAAATCCACTGGGTATAAAGCAGGCTTGTCGTTTGTATGGAAAATGCTGCTTGCTCTCCTAAAGGTGAACCAGAAAACAAGTCCATTTTAAGCGCGGTTCACACTGGAGAATGGAGCTCTATTAGCATAAATGCAGAGAGAGGCTTTGCATACTTGAAAACCTCTCAGCCAATGTACTGGAAATAGCCACGCACACAACATCCTCTGATTGCATTGATATGTAGATTCATGCATCTGCAAAGACTAGTTATCCATTAATGTATTTACTCTGAATGCTAGTGACAGAAGTCTGGGGCCACAGCAAATGCATCACAGGAAATAATGCCACGTCAAATTTACATAAAATATGCAGGTAGTGGTGGTCTGATGATCTGTTAAATATGGTTTAAGAGCCACTTGCTGCTCTTTGGCTAATAAGTGAACAGTGTCCTGGTTTAGTCCTGGATTTGTTCTGGTTTCGATATGCTATAGTCTTACACATTTTTTGGATCCAAAAGTCGAGCGCAGATCAAATGATTAAATTAGGGTTGAAAAAATGGATTGTTTATTCTTGATAGAAATACTTTTCTAACTTCATCTGGGCTACGGGGATTAATCTTTGCAGCTATTGTGAGTTCATAGCCTTCTAGCAGTCTGCCATCCCTCCACAAAAGCATTATGGATCACCAGTTTGTGTGTCCTCTCTTGCTGCCACACTGGGAGCACTTCTAACTTTAAAAATAGGCTCACAAAAGGATCCAGTGGAAAAGCTAAACAGCAAACAATGTCCCTTTGCCCAGACCTGGCCAAAAACTGGAACGTGTCTGAAGGGAGCATTCTGACCGGGAAAGAATAGTTCCACACTTATCACATACACATTGCCCAGTATCATTTAATAGATTTGGGTTTCAAAAAATGTCTGAAATATAGGTCGCATTCAAACTATCTACAGGCTTAATTTTTGCTATATTTGGAATGATTGAAAACAAATTATCTTAAACTAGATATTATTTAGGCTATTAACCATGTTGTATATTTGTTCAACATGAAAATAAATAAAAAGGTTGTGTGTGTGTGTGTGTGTGTGTGTGTGTGTGTGTGTGTGTTTAGTTTATTTGTTTCTCTCAAGACCAGTTTGATATTATGAAGACCAGCACAAATTAACCAGCTGCTAAGGCATGGGACTCACCCTAAATGGCTCACCAAAGGATATACAATTCTGATTCTGAAGGATCCCTTAAGGGCGAACAGTTCCATCCAACTATTGACCAATTTCCTCATCTATAGCACTGACATTGGAATGTCATTGGACTTGAGAAGTGTGGTCGGATGGTAACGAAGAGAGGGAATTAGTCAACACAGAGGGGGTCTCACTCCACGAAGGAACACTAGCAGACATTGAAGACACTTACAAGTACCTTGGAATTACACAAGCAAATGGCAGCCTCGAAGAGGAAAAAAGGAAAATGGCAACAGCGAAATACCTACGAGTATCAATCAATCAATCAATCAACATTTATTTGTAGAGCGCCTTATACACACAGTGCGTCTCAAGGCGAGTAAGGCAAGTCCTAGTCAGCTCAATGGCAAGAACAAGTCCCTGGCAATAGACAGGTACAGGTATGCCCCACCAGTAATCAGATACTCTGTAGGAAAAATAAGTTGAGCAGAGGAAGAGACTCAGACCACAAATGTTAAGACATGAAAACTCCTAACCATGCATGGAGGGTTGCATCCAGCACCCTGAGACTGTACGCTAGCTGTAAGGAAGGAGGCCGAGAACTAGGGAGGGTGAGAGCTGCTATCCAGGATGAAACATCCAAGATCCGTAAGTACATTGAGAAAATGGCTCCAACAGATGACGTGCTCAGCAAATGTATCAGACATTGGGGAACAGAGGATGAGGTACTGGAGGGTCCATCATGGGAGGACAAGCCCCTACATGGGATGTACCACCGAAACATAGCTAAAGTGGCTGATATCAACATACAAGAAATCCTACAATGCCATGGCTCAAAAGAGCTGGACTGAAGCACAGCATGGCAGCACAGGAGCAGGCATTGAGCACCAGAGCAATAAAGATTCAGATCTACCACACCACACAAGACCCGTGTAGGCTGTGCAAAGAGGCCCCTGAGATAATCTAGCACTTACAACAGGGTGTAAGATGATGGCAGGGAAGCATACATGGTGGAACCATAACCAAGTGGCTGGCATAGTGTACAGGAACATCTGTGCAGAGTATGGACTGGAAACACCAAAGTCAAAGTGGGAAACACCTCAAAAGGTGGTAGAGAATGACCGAGCCAAGATCCTGTGGGACTTCCAGATTAGGGATGGGAATTGAGAACCGGTTCTACAAGTAGACCCGGTTCTGTTCGACCAAATTATCAGAACCGTATGTCTACTTCATTATCGATCCCTCTTA
>OMNZ01073448.1:10355-22902 GCA_900303255.1 Lesueurigobius sanzi
TTCTGTTCGACCAAATTATCAGAACCGTATGTCTACTTCATTATCGATCCCTCTTATCGATGCTCCAGCTCTGAAAACACTCTTTTTTTAGCTGAGAAAGGTCTATTCTCAGCTGACATCATCGGCTAGCGGAAATTATGTTGCAACAATGGGTTGCTACAAGAAATTCAAATCAAAACATTGTATATCTCTATGCTCTGACCATTGGTGGGCAGCAAAAGGCACATGACGGATCCTGAGCAACGACAAACGAGCATTTGTTCAGATATCGTTGTCTGACCTGACCACTCAAGTTCTGAACCGTCTTGGAGAGCGTCAAGACCGGTAACACCATTGTAAAGAACAGCTGATAACATGCAGCGGGTGGAGAAAATCAGCGGAATGCCAACCAACAGGCCAGCGTTCCATTCCAAGTCACATGACTGAGAAAAGTCTATTCCAGATACAGACTGACAGAATGGTAATGGCGAACATTGTGGTGTTGGACAACAGCAGCGGTTGTGGTTGACATAGCAAGTGATTACAACATCAGGAAAAAAGGAACATGAGAAACTAGAGACATACCAGGGACTCAGGGAGGAGCTGAAGAAGGGCTGGAGGGTGAAGGCATCAGTGGTGACCGTGGTCATTGGAGCACTGGGGCAGTAACCCCCAAACTGGAGGAGTGGCTACAGCAACCCACCTCACTCTCCCCTATTCATGGCAATCAACCCCCTTGCTAAAACCACAATGCCACCTATGCCAAATGCCAAGCATTTAGTGAGTCAAATTTTTAAGTAGGCCTATTTTTAGGTATCTTATGCTTTATGTTTGATTACAATGTCCTTTAAGTTGCAGCAGGCCTTCTTTTATAAACTTCCTCTTGGTTTTGTGATGTTTTAGTAAAACCTTCAAAGGCAAGTTTGTGTGTACAGGCTGCTCATGGATAGCCTGATTATGTCTTGGAATTTCTATATTTGGACAATGCTGAGACCAGTGAACTGTGGAGGATTGGCGATGTAAGTGAAAATGTTTTGGAAAAAGTACAAAACAAGCAAGTATGAAACTTCTATATAGCATGATCGAAGCATAAAAGCATGAAAAAAACACTATTCATCGTACTCACTTGCGACACGTGCGCTGTAAGTGCCATGGTCCACGTGCTGCGCCAAGCTAGCAGTAAATTGCATTAGCATTCAACATGTAAACATACTAAAAAAGACATGTCAGCTCAAGTGACTGTCCAAAAATTCCCCTGACTATTGTAATGATTGAACTACTAATACTTTAATGTCGCCACACATCGCACAGTTAAGTAGTTAGTACCTTCAATAATCGATTAATTCTCATGACGTAACACCCTGGGCTTTTCCGACTGGGCACGGGCGGCATGATGATGATGGACGCAGCTGCATCAATCTTGATAGATGTCATCACTCTCCAACAGGTCAGCTTCAGTAGCAGCCGCTAAACACGTGTCTGATTCACAGAGCTCTGAATGCGACCGACTGAAGTCAAACTGTGTGGAGTCCAATCAAAAAGATCAGATTGTTGCCCAAGTCATGTTCACGTAGACCCAAATCCCACATGATAATGCTAATTCTAGATTTACAGCTAATACATTCTGTTAACCACTGTATCAGAATTGCCTATACTGTAATTCTACTCACTTTTAATTTAATAGTGATTATGTGTTAAAAACATACAGCACATGAATTTGAGCTTTCAGTCTGGTCCGTTTTTGCATTTTATTGTATTTTTACATTTGTTTGTACATTTATATTATGCAATTAATATTATTTAATATAGTATCTTACATTTTGATTTGTATGTCAGTTATTAATATACAATGTTTATTGTACAAAATCAAATTTAAACTCATAACCTCAACTTGCCACTATGGTGAGCAAGTGTAGCTTAAAATATAAAGAAAAATCGATCAGTATATATCAAGTGTTAATATGAAGCCAGTAGTTATTGATTTTTATTGTGACTAATAATCAAATCCATTAGTTTAAAACCTTACTGCTAACATGCTGGCTGCAGTCTGTTTCCAAATCCCTGCAAACCTGTACTGCCTGGTACAGTGAACCTAAAGGCATTCAAATGAAGTCATCATATTACAGATGACAATAATATAATGTTACACCAGGGTTGCGGTAAACAACACCATTATTTAGACTCTTGATATTGCTGAACTTAACCTGAGCCTAATTGTGTTTCTGCCAGTTTGCAACTAATCAAGAGCTTCCTCCTCCTGTCCGCCCCTGCTCAAAATGATGATCTATGGCTGTGGAGGACCGTGCACATCAGTTCGTTCCGTCCTGGTGGTGACTGGTTTTCACAGGTAATGATGCTAAATTGCACATGTGGGAATAAAGGAAGACTAGTGAAGCCATCCATCAGGGGCTAGTTTGTACGCACAGCCATTAGGGGCATTATTCAAAGCCTCAGTCCACTGGAATACAGCCTCGCCAGCGTCTCTAACCCCCATCTCTCTTTCTGCATCCCTCCCTCACAAACACAGACGCAGACAGAGTTTGCCACGAGCTACGAGAGAGGACATCTCATTCTTTTATCCACGGCGAGTCATTGTGGTGGTGTCAGCTGGTGCCGTCTCTTTTATCACACACTGGAAGCTAATGGAACCAAGAGGAGGTGGGGGAGAGGACGCACACTCACACACACGCATGCACAGCTACAAGAGGCTGGGGAAATGGGGCGGGCGGGCACGCCAGGCCCTGGGGCAGGAGCTGTTTTGTGGTGTCTTTCTTGCCCGCCGTTGCCTCTCTATCAGCTTGTGTTTCTGACACTCTATAAACCACAAGGAATGGCTTCAAACTGTTTTCTCTGCCTTCCGTTTGATGTTTTTGCTATTCCCCAGTTAGATTTTTACCCCCCTGGTGGAATGTCATTGTCTACAAAAAGACAGCTTTTGTTTAATTTGAAGAGTCCCATATGAACGAAATAAAACTACAGTTTTCTCTTTTCTTCTTTTTAACATGGTAATCTACTGTTGATTATCTGCAGATTTATATCCAGGAGTATGAACAATAGCCAATTAATGCTGAAGGATTGAGCTCAAAGCATTCAATGGGATACATGGGCTGACCCAATTTTTCAATAAGATGGCTGTAGGCGAGGGGCTGCTTCTTAAATCACACATGCTATAAGCGACATATGCCAAACGTATGTGGTATTTATAACTTCTGTAACTCTTTATTTTTTCTGTCTTTTTCGATTTGTAACATAACAATCGTGCTTTTTCATGTGACACCATTTAAATACATATCATGTTTATATTTTGTTTTACATTAGGCAGTGAAACAGTTAAAAATATACAAAACAATATTGTTTTACTAGACATAGTTTCTATTTTTAATATAATCCTCAGCATCTTCATTGTCATCATCTTCATCTCATATATTTCTGTAAGGTATGTGCTTTAGCTTCTGTGATCAAAATATTATTGCAGAAAACAGCAACTCCATTTTTTCGACATTTAGACAATAACTTTCAATGTAATACAGACATTCACAGTTACATGTTTTACACGGTACAGTTTTACAACAAAGTTCCAGAGAAAACTGTGGCAGAGTAACTTTATACAAAATTCACAGGACATGAACTGTAGCCATTTCACATATTCGCTCAGTTGTTTTGCTTTCAAAGTAAATATTTTCTGTTCAACCAGATGCCTTTCACAGTAGCTGCCATAGAAGCAAACTAGCATTGTCCTTACATGGCAAAAATCTGGGCAAATTAAAGCTTTGTGCTTTTCAATAGTGAAGCAAAGACAACAGGAACAAAAAGAGAAACAGACCACTTGCTTACTGGCCTGCACACATACATACATCTACATATGTATTGCTCAATACATATTGATCAAACTGTGCTTGATCAGTTTTACACATGAAGAAAGGAATGACTACAGAGACACAGAGTTGGTCCAGGTTTTGTGCTAGCTTACAGAGCTGTGTTTTGTCTTTGTGCCCAGTCGTGTAAATAGACTATGGCTCGGACAGAATTGGTTTGTTGGCTTAAGGCCTTGTCTGTTCTTATTCTTTTTTGTTTGTCAGGAGATTTTTCAGATTTTTGTTCTGATGTTCCTGAGGAAAGCATGCAAAAAGTAAACAGGACTGACTGTCAGCATTAAGGGATAGTCAATGTTTGTAAATCACTTTTCTAACCCTGTGCTTCTTGTACTTCATTGTACCCTGTGCTTTACCAACCCAACTCTAAATGGCATAGTTTTTGCTTTTGTCTGCCTATTGATTTTGGTCCTCCTTCACAACACATATAGTATAAAACATCCTAAAAATAATTCTAAAAATGTTTCAATCACATAAAAGTATTTTTTTTCTCTTTTTTTCCACTGTAAAAGGAAGGAAAAATAACAGTCTCTCTCACACACATATCTTTTGCAACAAAGACTGGATTCCTCCAGGACTCGTACTTCTTATTGGCATTGTGCTTGCTCTGAGCTTGTGCTCGCCTTGTGGCCTGTACCTCACAGAGTGCAATGCTAACACCAGTGACAGCTGTGTGAGGCGTCGTAAACATCCACAAGAAATCCATTGCACTCTTCAATTAAGTCAATTTTGTTCACTACTTCATCTACTATAGTCACACTGTATTTACTTGATTCATGAAGATATTCAACAAATCTCTAATCTATCTCTAGGTATTTTTTCTTCTTTTCTCACAGTATTACACAGTATGTTTACATTTTTCAGATTGACGGTTGTAGTCGTGAACACTAACAGTCTCTGATATTATTGTTCAGATAGCAAGCCAACAGTGAGACATCATTGGCTTGGCTTTACAAATGCAGAAAATAAATTATAGATGGTTTTTGAAAATCTGTGTTTAGATCACGTATTGCCCTCGGAGGTAGGTGAATCAATTGAAATCTTGGAAGTTCTTTGTAATGTTCTCTTTTATCTGCATGCTCCATGAGGGTTTGCTTGTTGTCTACACGTTGGCCTCCGCATTGGTCAGGTTAGAGGTGGGACTTGTTGTGCTTGGAGGGCTCACTGTCTCCACGGGGCTCCCTACAGGGGGCGCTGCGCTGGTCGGGCTACTTTTGGCCGCGGCAGTGGTGCTGGCTGCACTGGCGCTAACAGTGGTAGTCGTGGTGATGACGGTTGTGGTCGGGCTCGTTGCTGGGTTTGACACAGTGGGCGGATTGGCGGGGGCAGGGGCTGCGCTGGCACTAGTCACTGGGTTGGGACTGGCGGCTGCTGGTGGGTTGACTGGGCTGGCTGCGCTCGGGGGTCCCTGGGTGGACGGGCTGGCTGGGTTGGTGGGGCTCGACAGGTTGGCAGTGTTGGTCTCCACCTGCTGCTCCGGGCCGTTCTCCTGTGGCCTCCTGGTCACTGCGGGTGGCCTGAGCATTATCCGAAGTCGCTGAAAGATACATATACAATTGGTCTTAGTTAACAAGTAGAGATGTCACAAGGTTTGCTATAGAACATTTGCAATAGTAAAATAGAGTTTAGAACCACCCAAAGTTAATGATAACTTGAAAGAAAGCGATGAATGAATCAAAATAGTAGTAATTAAAAAAACATTATTCATATTTATATTATAGACAGGCCCAACACATAAGTTAACACCCAATTGTGCTGTCCTACCTCTTTGTAAGTCCCCTTGAGTCCCAGGTACATGTAGATCATGTATCCTGGGATGAGGACCATGGAGGACAGTGCCATGAGCCAGCCCACTCCCTGACCCCAGCCCGGGAACACATAGTCTCCCATTGTGAGAGGGACCATTTGTACGGCGCTGAACAGGAACACCCCCTGTGGAAGACAAAATACATTTATGTATCTAGACACCACAGCCGCCACTGTCTCATCCCCATGGGCAATATTTAGATGTGCTTTTGTATTAGTTGAACTCACAGCGACAATCAGAGGAGTGAAAACAACCCAACACAGCTTCCACCATAGACAGGGCCTGTAGCCGATCATCTCTTGGATGTTGTCATAGAACTTGTTCACACCTGCAAGAAATGAATCGAAATTCAGATTCAATTTATTTCAATTTGCTGCTGGCCTGGCATGCATGATGATGACGGTGGTGAAGTGGAACACATGAGTGCTCACGACCTTGAGGCTGAAGGCACCTGGTGTTGCACAATAAGGATGTGTATTGTAACCATGTCAGAGTTAAAGTCGTATTAGGAAAATGTAACAAAACAATGATACACACCGTAGCACCAGGATATGGAGATGCATTCGAAGAAGACCAAGAACAGCAGACACATTCCACTAGCAGAGTAGTAGTCAAACAGTTTGAACACATAGAGCCCACCCTGGTTACATAAAAATGGATAACATTGTAAAAATGTGACATTGCAACACTGAGAGTAAAACTTTGATTCAATGGTTTTCCCTCCTTACCTGTGTGATGTTTGATAGTCCAATCACATAGGACACAACGCAGACACCTGCAATGAATAACTCTCGCCTGCCCCTAAGAGCTCTGGGAAATTCATCCACCAGAGCAGTGATGAAGCCTTCCACTGTGCAGAACTAGGAACAGAATATCACAGAGCTTGCTTAGAGACCTACAATGTGAACGTTTGCAAAGTAATATCAATGCATAACAAGAAATATTAACAGGCTGTTTATGTTGACAATAGGGTGGATAAGTGTGAATAGATTATTGCAGCCCGCATTAATGTGTGGAGGAAAGGATGCACAATTACATTAACATATCAGTGTCTCAGTCTAAAGCACGGCAGCAGCCTCCTATCTCAATATTGCTGAATTTTCTGCACTGCATGTTAACCTAGACGGTGCTTGTCTGAGCTCCACATGGCCTTATCTGACCCTTTTTGCTTTACTTTAAATGAGGGCAGATGGAGAAAGCACAAAAAGTTGACTGGTTTATTATCTATACAGGAAAGCTAAAATCAAAGGCCAGTAGAGTCCTTTGACTAGAAGAAAATTGCATGCTTATCATGTAGAGAGCAGAGAGAACTGTGTAATATGTCCCTCCATTTGAGTTTTTAGGTCAGCGTTGAGCCAGTCAGACCAAAGCCCTCACCTGGCTGTCGATCCCCAACATGAGCAGCATGGAGAAGAACAGGATGGCCCAGAGAGGAGACACAGGTAGCTGGGTCACTGCCTCTGGATAGGCCAAGAACGCCAAGCCAGGACCTGACATGAAACAGGGCACGCTAATGTTGATTTTTATTGATTTTGAATACTTCAGTAAGATGTATTTAAATGGTGTTTTACCTGACGCTGCTACATCAGCAATGGGTCTCTTTGTCACGTGTGACATGAAACCAACAATTGAGAAGATGACAAAACCAGCAAACATGCTGGTACATGAGTTGATACAGCACACAATGATAGAGTCTCTGGGGACAGGAGAGATCAGATACAAAAGCTATCAGACATTTTTCCCCTTTGCTGAGGTTCACCAAGACATCAAAATCTGATATGTTTAAGATATATATTATTGTATACGAAACAAACAAATGCAGTTAGGTAAATGTATTATTAAGGCTATGTATTAATATTTTTTATGCAACTTTATGTTGCATGACCTAGAACCATGAAGCAACAAGAAGAAATGTCACACTTGCTGTTTTTTTTCCCTTAAAGAGAGTAAGAAACCTATTTGGACTTGAAATGCTATTATTTTCATGCCAGCAACATTATTAAGCACTGTTACTCAATGCCCTTGAACATGAATATGCTTTAGGGAATATACTGAATGCCAATTTTAGCCCAAAGATTGAATATTACTTTTTTTGGTTGATCCAGAGTGATCCATTGAGCCAAAGAATAGCAGCTTACCTGTAAACATTGTTGTTGAAAGGATTATAGCTGCCCAGAGCTATAAGTGAACCCAACCCCAAACCATAAGAGAAAAAGATCTGAGTGGCTGCATCAAGCCAAACCTGGAACAGAAACACTATAGTTGATCGTGTGTTGTATGGTGTTAACTGCTGTAAAGAGTGCATGAGTCAATACCTCAGATTCTTTGAGTTTCTCAAAGTCAGGAGTTATATAGAACTTAATCCCTTCAAAAGCTCCAGGCAGAGTGACCCCACGGATGAAGAGAATGAACAGCATAAAGTAAGGATATGTTGCAGAAAAGTAAACAACCTACAAGAAAAGGATACTGTTAGCAATAGCCCGCCACATGGCATTTGATTTACAACAAGGCTATAAATGCAGCTTTGCTTTTAAATATGTTTTTATAGTCTGTGCACTCTGATGAAAAAAAAAAAAATCCATGCAACTTGTGAGCAAAATGTGCAGTGTTATAGAGTGTTTTGTGATCAGTCCAAATTGAATTTGCCATGGCAATGTGTTGGACTTAAAAAGTAGCACCACAGGGGGGGTGAAGTGCTTCATGTGAAGATAGTGAGAATAATGAGAGTTGAGTTAAGGCTGCTTGTTGCTCCTCTTAATGCACACACAACTTAGGCTCTGGGGAGCCACCACAGGAAAATTGACTTACTGTTTCATGGCTCATCTTATATAATCTATCCGGACAATGCTATTTGTGATCTGAATCATTGATGAGAGTGATATTGCATTGCTTAATATTTTATTTCTCACAAACCTCATTGAGAACTGCCATTGGGCACCTGAATATCTTACCTTCCCTGTCCAGCTAACCCCTTTCCAGATACAGAAGTACACAAGGACCCAAGCAATGGCCAGTGTTATTGCCAGTGGCACTCGAATCTGGCCTGGTTTTTCCAAGCCATCGGTCATTTGGTGCATGTTGCGCCTAAGAGTCAGAGCGAGCAACAATAAGACTATTATCCACTCACGGACATGAGCATGCAGCAGAGGAGGCAGTCTTTTATGCATCAGTGTAGGATTGCATGCAAGATGCTTAAAGCTGTAGATGCAAAAAAAAGTGGTAGATTTCTTACTCCCAGAACTCCAGCACAGCGCTGGTCAGATTGGTGGTATCTGCAATGCTATAGTTTGTGTAACATTTCTCTGTGTTCCATACATTGTTACATGAGCTCCAGGGAAGGTCCTGTAAAACACATGAATTGGTTGGTACCTCAGTAATAGCTGCACTGGTCTGATATGGCAACCTTGACCCTGTGGGCCTTTTATGAAGCGTAGAATACTCACAGTGGTAAAGGAGTTGTACAGGTAATAAATGGCCCAGGAAATGATTACAATGTAGTAAATATTGAGCCAGAAGGACAGGACAGCAGCTGCAAGGCCCACACCTATCACACAGAAATACATTTTATGTGCCATAGTAAAACTCCATGTGTTCTCTATGAATACAAATCATCATCCTCATGAACAACTGCAGAAATCTTTAGCATTTAACTGATATCCATTGAAGAAGTACCTTTGAACATAGGTGCCAGTTTCCACACACCAAGCCCTCCAATTGAGGTGTATTGACCAAGTGAGCATTCCAGCAGAAACAAGGGCATCCCAGCAAAAATAAGAGTCAAGAAATATGGAATCAAGAAGGCTCCTGGATGGGTAGAAATACAGTGCAGATTTTGAAACATGACTCATGCATAACACACACATATTATAATGATAATGAATCTCTAATTATTCCATGGTTAAATGGCTGAAGAAAAATAATGCAAATTGCCAGTGGGGTAGAAAGAAACTGTTTACCTCCACCGTTTTTTCCACAGAGATATGGAAATCTCCACACGTTGCCCAGTCCAATTGCATAACCCACACACGACAGGAGGAAATCAAATTTCCCCCCCCATGTTTCTCTGTCAGGCACCTCCTTTTTCTTCTTTTCGCCCCCTTTCACGTCCAACGTCTTGGGTTTGTCGTTATTTGTGGCCACCTCGTTCAGCTCTGTCACCTGTCCATCCGTTTTGGTGCCGTTTGTCGCCATATCTCTGGGTTTGGCAAAGGTCCTGGCAGTCGGACGTGAGGCTTCAGCACCTGTCCACGCAGACAGCAGCTTCGCGGTGTTTTTATACCTAACCTCTGGGACTGTGCACTCGACTCAGTCAGATGCCCTCAACCTGAAAACGTCAATAGTGTTATGTTGTTTTCAGCCAAAATGTGCGTAAAAGTAGTCATTTTGATCATTTAGTCAGCAGACAATATCAAGCCAAGAAAATCTGTTCAAAATAACCGCGTCTTGGGGACATTTGTCTCCACGCAATATTTTCATTCATATCAGACTCAGCAAACATCAAAATCCATCGATGGCAAAGTCATGCTGGACCTGCTCCCACAACTAAAAGCGACAGATTGCGCGTAATTAACAGCAGTGAAAACAGATCAGCACACACATGGACACAAATCAATTATAAAAATATACGTAATATAAAATCAAACTTTGAGACACATAAGACGACAGAGAACATACAAGCCTGGCGCGAATACGCAGCGCTGCGATCTGCCTATAAGAGATAAGCAGGACGAATTGGACCAATTACCACCTGCAGATTCTTGTAACACTTAGACACATGCAGAAATCCAAACATGAGGTCTCAAAGGAAATCTCAGCCCACGGAACGCACTATGGAGACAAAGGCTGTCCAAATGCGTAAAAGCTTTACGCGTTGTTTTTTTGCGTATATAGAAAGCGTCTTCGGTACAAATTCATTGGCAAGCAAAGCGCGCCACGTCCGTACCGTTCATCAGACTGGAGAACAGTAATCTATTCTGCGTTTAATTGGCTGTGGCGTGTAGGTACGGCACAATACATTACATCCATTACAGACACTACACCTGCGCGTAGACACTCTTTGTTCATTACCAAAATTGTTACCCTGCAAAGCTAAAATGCACATTTGAAACGGTTTGCACACAAGCAGTTTTCTAATAAAATATGATTTAGCTGGTTTGTACTCACAGTCAGTGGTTGATCCGCGCGTTGCAAATGCGCCGCCTGCCACAAATGCCTGAGCGAGGTATCCGTAGATGCCTCCTGTGGGTGAAGAAGTTGTAAACTCCCGATATGTCTTGAAACATAAAGAGATGTTTCTTCCATTAAAAGCCTTGAAGTGACCATGCATCAACAATGACAGCACTTGGAGCTTTTTTTTAGGGTTTGTTCCGTTGTAGGAGCTGTCCAGCGGGAAACAGTGCTGAAAAGACCAGGGGAGAGGGAGAGGAGGGAGGAACAAGCTGAAGAAGTAGAAATGATGATGAAGAACAAGAGGAGGAAGTGGATGGATTCAGCGCGGGGAGCAGCAGCCGCTTCGCCTCGCGCGACTGTCTAACATCAACAAGCAGAGACTGAACTACAATCTACACAGCCTCAATGTCATCTCAAAGTCGCCCTCCCTTTCCTCCTCTCCACCTCCTCCTCTTCTTCTACCTAACTCGTATCCATAGGCTGCTCTCATCGCGCACTCGCACCCTTGTTTTTAACCATCTATATTAATTTCCATTAATTACGTTATTTTTCCACACATTTTGACACACGATTAAAATAAATATTGCCCCCCTAAGTCACTGTTTACAAGAGGATAAGTTTGTCTGTACTGAATACATAATGAGCTTCTCCAAATAGCAGCCTCATACAAACCCAGCCTCCCCCTGAATGTATTATGAAAACATATGGCAGGTAAGCATCATTATGCCCCAGATGGTTTTGAAGGTGAGGCCACTGCGCGCTGCCCGTGCCTGTCTGTGCCAAAGTAGCAAATTACGATAAGGAGGACCCGTCAATAAAGGGAGGGGACATTGGCCGCTTGTCTTAAGTCCTGGCTGTCACCCTCCACAGAATTGTCGTCTTCATGTGAGGAGAACAATAACTTGGATACCTACAAAAATGGATGTAAGACGCGCATTTTTTTCCCCCCACCGACTCGATCGACTTAAGTGATGGAACTTTTTGGAAGAAGTTTTGAGGTACGTGAATTGGCGCGCAGACATAGGCTACCCACTTGTTTGATTTTGACAATAGGCTTTATTCGACACTAACTTCTGTCCATCACGGGCTCTTTGCACGTGCAGATGTTGCCTCCAATGTCATTGCGCGCGCACGGTTTTTTTGGATTTGGACACGTGCGCAATAAGGGCAACACGGCGTCAACCGCGGCTCCGGTTTGGCGATACAGTGAGCGGTGTGAATTGTTTCCCCCCCTCATCCCGTTCTCAGACAGACGTCGGCTACAAGCTGGGAGTAGTAGAGAGTACCAGATGGCGAGCCAATGAGGGGTGAACTAACCTATTAACTGATACCACGCGAAATGCAGCATTTAAAAGTCCCATCTGGGTCGACATCCCCGCGGACATAGGCAGTGTGTGAAAACATGATTTACACACCTGCTGATGTACACGCGGCCATGTCCAATCGGCGGGTGACATGCACGCTCCGCCAGCTGACCCCGTAACCCGCAGCCTTTGATTCGGCTCAGTGCCCTTTCACCAGTGCAAAACCCGCGCGCGCTCTTTCAAGTGCACTGGGCTCCTTGCGAAATGCTTTATGTGCTTGCTCCATTAGGCCGGAATTACTTGTCCCTTCCTGTAATGGCTTTTAGATTATGTGAGTAAGATTGAGGTTGAGGTCGGCCCCTCTTTGCTGGCCCACTGGGTGTAAAATCATCATAATGTGGGGGGGGGGGGGGGGG
>OMNZ01073448.1:30547-54298 GCA_900303255.1 Lesueurigobius sanzi
CTACTGTTGTACTCAAAAGTTTCCATAACCTGAAAGACTGTCAGGGTATCTAAACCCATGCATTTCATAGAATATGAAGCTGAAGCGCAAATTCAACCTGGAAGACTAATTACAGCATCACCTACCTCCAGCCAATGAGCACGTCTGCAAGGACCACTCATCCAAGGATCACTCCTCCATCAGCGCAAGAGCACACCTATCATCGCCCTCAGTCCAGCTTTTAAACCTCCAGCATTCAGGCTTGTTCGCTTCCCACCTCCACCCCGTCGCCACCTGTTCCATTTTACGTCCATCCGTCCATGGGAGTGGATCCCTTCCCCACTGTGGTCCTCCTCAAGATTTCTTTTTCCCACTGGGTTTTTGAGTTTTTCTTGCTGCGGGGAAGAGTCTAAGAATGTGGATACCTAGAGGCCGCCGTACCACCACCAGTTTCCAGACTCCGGGGGGGAAGACATCCCTGACACTAACCTATCCATGCTAAGTTTAATTCTACATCGATGTCTTCTGCCGCGGTCTGATCGCCAAAAGTATACGTCAATAAATCTTTCTAATCTTCTTTTGTCTGTCTGAGTGTGTCCAGGTTGAAAGTCCAGCTTCATGAAACGTATTTAAAATTGCGATGTCGAATTGATATCGATTCATTTTGCAGCCCTACCTGATGCAGCAGTGTTGGAGAATAAAATGAAAGAGAAACCTAGATATTTTTCTAGCTGTTCTTGAGCTTCCCAATTGTTCGTCCTCCAAAGTTATTAGATTGACAAATAAATATTAAATATAAACCAGACTTCTTCCAATGTGTGTCTTTGAAATGACAAGATCCCAAAGATTCGTCTCTCTCGTTAAAGAGCCACAAATACCATCACTAGACTATAGGGTTACTGGATAATGTATTTTATAACGTGGGAGATTGCTCTGCTTGAGACAATCCCATAGGCTGGTGGATGTGCGCAGGAAGTGAAAGGAAACTTATAGTTGCTGCTCAGTTCAGACTTGGACTTGGGGGTTGATGGAGCGGCACATTTTCATATCCCTGCTACCTATTTCATTCCCCTTGCCTATCCCCTGGCAAAATTGCAGGAGAATATTTGTCATGGTTTTAAAAGGTTTATCGGCTTCAAAGCTGCGGGAGCCGGTCGACCAACCCATCAGTGAGACCACGCAACGCAATCCTTCCAGCGCTCGCAAGAATGGGCGAGAGCGCGTGGACAAAATTTCCCGGCTAAGCTCCCAATTCAGAGCGTCTACATAAAGCTCGCAGAGGCGCATTTGCATTTTGCCTTTGACGTCAGCCCTAATCCACCCAAACCACTTCTCCAAGCCCCCCCCCCCCCTCGAAACGTTGGAGGAGAGAGCCTTTTGCTAATTGCTAATTACGGTGAAAAGATGGTTCTGATCCGTGGTGCAATCAGCCCTGTCAGCGCGACCACTTGGATCATTGAGAGACCCACAGGTAAACAGCATCAGCAGACCTCTGTAATAGGTTACGATCATGTGGTATTATTAGTTCAGTGTGTGTGATATGAGGACAAAAGTTGCAATATTTGCTAAGTGTCTTGAATATTGCAAAAAAAAAAAAATGATAGTGATATTTTACTACACCATTTCAACATAAATCACAAGCAACGCGTATCTTTAATCAAATTATGTTAAAACAATAGACTTAAATAGAGTAGTTGTGGCGAAACAAGGCTGCAATTCAAGTAAAATGAAAAATCGTGGGAAAATCATGATTAAAACATTTCATTAACCTTTAAGGCTTTTTTGTTTCAGGCTATTAGTATCAAAAAGGCCATGTATTGTGGTTCCAGTCTTTTACAAACATTAATAAGATTTATCGTAGGCCAAAATTCTTCAGTCTTCATCTGTACTCTGTAGTTGAGGTGTAGGACGTTTCGATCTTAGTCCAAAGATCGTCATCAGCTTAATAACGACGTGAGCACGCTGTGGGTCTCTTAACACATTGAGTGCCAAAAACAAAAAAAATAGTTTTTTGTTCCCATGCATTGAGTGCCAAAACATTTTTTTGAAACTAGACACTCTAACACACCTTGTGTGTGATTTTTGGAGCTCTGTGATGAACAGAACAGAAATAAATGTTGAACAAACTTGTGAAAAGCCATTGATTCTATGCATTTCGTCTGGACATTTTACCTGTTATCTCCGTTTCTAGAGTAAAAACAGTGATTTTTGAGGAAAACAGACTCTTTTTATCTTAACGTTTCTCAGGAACCGAGGCACGTAGAAATAAATTTCAAACGAGCTATAGTATGTGGCCATAGCTATAACACAGAATATGCTGTGGTGCTACAAATATCATGAAAAATTGTCTGGATTGCTGGCACTCTAGGGGATAAATCCCAAAAACAGTCTGGCACTCAATGTGTTAAGAGTAAACCAGAAGGAGGAGTAACCTCTAAGTCCCTCCTCTCTTGGTGCTAAAAGTAGGAAAACATCTTAGCCTATTCATACTTAATATGGCTCGTTACTTCTGTATTGTCTTACAGAGTACAGATGAAGACTGAGGAAATTTTGCCTACGATGGACAACTCCTGTATGACTGAGAACCTACACAAATGGATTGATAAGGTTTAGTTGTGGAATCAGCTGCCCCAGTATATTAGGTTTTCAATAGTGATACATAAATAAACTGGATTGGATTTCTGTACAGTTATTCCCTTCAATAGTGGTGAATTGACCCTCGAGTTATAGCCTCCCCCATCAGAAACTAACACATTATAGAACCTTGTGATTGCAGCCCATTGTACCACATTTGTCATGGGTATACTTTTGGCCTTTTGCCATGAAATCCATAAAAGCGTCCGATGAATGTGTTTGTTTGGTTTATTTTTTTCATTGATGTCATCTCGTATCTTCTCACAGATGTGCCAAGAGCTACAACGTCTGGACATGAATTACCTGCTTGGATGACTCTGTCGCTCTGCCTCGTGACCCTGTGGTGCCTCCCGTGACATCGGGGTTAATTACCTGTCCCTCTGCTCTTGGCTCCACTACCGCCCACGTCACGGTAATAATGGATCAGAACAGCACAATTATAGCCTTATGAAAATATTATTGGCTTTACGGGAAAAGTGGCATGTAATTCTACAACTAGGAGTACGCTCGCTAACATGTTCGGCTTTAAATTAGGGCTGCAAGATTAGAGTTTCCGTTTGAACCAACTGGATTACCTTGACTTAAGGCCACTAAACATGTACTCTTCAAAGGCTGGGTCTGGCTCTGTGTCCTACAATTATTGAGATAGGTTAATTGTATTATTACCTGTATTACCTGTTTGCAAATTTTCTTCTTTCATGGTACATTTCCTAGTTATTTGACCCCCTGTGTGTTCTAAAGAACTGTTGTAACGAGTGCATTTCTCTATTGTGAGATCAATAACGTCTTATCTTACAAGACTGAACAGTGGATTTCAGATTTAAGTCAAGATAATCCACTTGGTTTGATTTATTGACTTGTAATGAAAATACCTGGATGAACACTTGTGCTCTGTCATGTTGGGCCAGTCACAGACCCAACCTCTGAAGAAGATACATGTTTTATGGCAAAACTTTGTTGGACTACAGTATTCTTGGATGTTGTAGTTCTCCTTTGTTTGTTTTGAATTTGGCAAATCACGAAAATAGTCTTTGCAAAGAACAATCTTGTTTCCAAAGAGTTTTAAAATGTAGAACTTTTAACTTGATACAGAGTAGTTGGTGCTTCTGCCTGACAGCAAGAAGCCTCCAGCTTTCTTTGTCGAGTTTGCGTGTCCTACCTTTTTTCTGATTGGTGTTCATCTTGTCTTCTTACTGTTTAAGAAGACAAGATGAACGAATGAAGACTTACATTACTGTTTAAGACAAATAGATTAAGAAACTTAAACAGTAATGTTTTACCTCTGCCTGAGTGAGTTTTCTCTACAGCTCCGTATTCCCTCATCAACCCAAAACATGTACAGGCAAATCTTCCATGAACCTCACTCTCAAGATCGTTTTGGGTCGTTTTACCCTTTTGATTATTTATTTTGTAAAAATGTTCATGTACAATATGTAGGCTTACAAAATACACCACAATATGATATCAGAAGAACCCTAATTAAAGTAGATATGCAGATATGAAAAAAGGGTCCACACAACAAAAATGAGCTCCCAAGAGTCTTTTATTACTTACACCACAGTGACGTTTCGGGTGTTGGCCCTTCTTCAGACATGAAGTTAGTGCAAGACACACGCCCGAAATGTCACTGTGGTGTATGTAATGAAAGACTCTTGGGAGCTAATTTTTATATCTGCAGTGTAACATTCTGGGAAATTCTGAAAAAAATGTTTGACCACATGAATTAAAAGTAATACAAATTGTAATAAAATCAAATAAAAATGATGAAATTAGCACCATAAAAGAAATCTAAATTGTTTTGTCAGTCCCTTCATAAATGTAAGTGTACAATTATTTTATGATTGATCTGATTGGAACTGGTTAGAATGACAAGAAATGAACAATAAAAACTATGATTCATCAATAAAACCATCTCGATGCTTGAGGGATAAAGGATAATTCAAATCAATATTGTACCGACTCTTATGCTAATCCGTCACGGCATATGCAGTTGATACTCAGATAATAAGTGAAGCTATTGCTATTTAACCCTTTGCTCATTTGGGGCTAAAGAGGCGGGTTCAGCGTGCGAGAGGAGGTCGCAGACGTGTTAACGCAGCCTGTCACTGTCAGACACGACATGTAGAAGACAAACCCAGAGGTTGTGGTGTGTGCTACATGCATGACACTGTTTGCATAGACCTTGTGTAATAGGCACGTGCGAATGTGTGTCCTGCCGCTAATAGGAATGATCAGTGCCGTGCATAGGCCGAGTGATGCAACACTCTTCAATGTATCCATCTCCAAAAATGGGACAGAGGCATGAGCAATAGATGAAGTCACCGAATTTGGTTGTTGGCAATGGCATCAGGAAACATTGACCTTTCGCTGGATCCTGGGGCCGTTCAGTGAGTCACATGACAAGCGGATATTTACAGTGCCTCTCGTCAGTGGCCTGTCACATCACACACACTTCACAGGAGCCCATCGGCCCAAGGCCCCACATCACACTCATTCAAAGGTGTTTTTCCCCCTCTGCTTTTAGCTGAGCTCACTTTAGCCCCGTATAACACGGACACATATATGCAGAGTAATATGTGCGTGTTGGTCCATGTGGGGAGTGGTGAAGGGAGGGAGCAGAGTGAGGCGTACAAAACAGAAGCAGTCTGTCTGCTGCTGGAACAACGAATTTCAGGCCAATTTATCTTCTGAATGAGTCTCTGGAGGGCATTCGTCCCCAGACACCTCCATATGTTGTATAACAAATACAACTGTACTACAAGGTACCAAGGGCAAAGAGGGACGATGTTCTTTATAGGATCCTGTGACGTAGTTCAAATCACAATCATATATATATTTTTTTACCTTAGCTAAAAGGATTAAAATTATATTTTTAAAATAATGATTATTTTTCACTGTAATTTATTCATCATTTTTCACTATTTATTTGTGTTTTTCCCCTAAAAGTTCGTAAAATATAAAGTAAATAAATGTGTAAACAATAGCATGGCAACATTATTGCAACAGAAGCCAAATATCTGTCAACTTTGAGATATGTATTTTGACACTCCATATGGGGCATTGAGAGTTCTGTCTAGCATGAAGAATGCATGTGCATGTGCAACTGTTACTGAATATATTTGCTGTCTGTTTCCAGGGTTCTCTGACATTGTGTGTGAAGGCCTTGATGGAGATGCTGGTCTTAAAGTGAGTGCGGTACCTGTTTTATATTGTCCTTTATATGTACAGACATTATTGCTTTTACACTCCTCTCTCATTATCTCTCTATATCTATTGGGAATTGTGGCACATCTGAAAGTATGCTCTTCCTTGTGAGAGAATAAATCACTGTCACATATATGATATAAAACAATTGGATATGAATTACCTCTGGTCCCAGAGATATGACTTGCTTTCTCATGACAAATGCTCTGAGAACATGATAAGCGCCAAACACTGCTGCTTCTCATGATACACATATGAAACAGATTTCCTGTCTGCTCTGGGGGCTTCATATGCCATATATCTGTGGGGAAATCGTTCTGTGAGGATCAGGAGTGCTTCTGGAGGTTGGGGGAGGTATGGAGGGGGTTGGTAGAATGGGTGCTAGGCGACTTGGTGGTCCAGTGGACTGGAAAACGCTGCCCCCTGGCAGGGAAGGAGGGAGCGCAGGGCCCTATCCATGCTGGAGCTAATGTGGACACTGGCTCATTAGAGCTCTGATGTAAGGAACACTGTGTGATGCTCCAGTGCAGAGACTTGGAGAAAGGAGTCTATGAAACGCTCTCAGGCAAATGCAGAGCAGCTCTAAAGACAAATCTAGCAATTTGGGTTGAGTTTTGTCAGCACAGAGAGAGTGGGGCTCCCAGAACAAGCACTCACTGGGCAGGCAGAGATGCTGTCATAGTGAAAAACATTGTGTATCAGTCACAAGCAGAGCTTTTGCAGGCTGCAACAACAGGAGCTGCTGACAGGTTGGTCATCAATAGACGGCAGAACGAGAAGAGAAATAGACGGTGAAGGAGAATAGAGACAGAAAGAGGCTGACAGGCTGCACCCCCTCCTCTCTTCAGCCATCAGCGAGGTAAGGACACGGGGGGAGGAGATGGAGCGCAGACCAAAGCTCCAGCTGCACGTCGAGACGCTCACTGATCTCCAGCGCTATTCACCATGACATGATGAATACCACATATAGGAGCAATCTTCACCAGTGTAGTCCAACTGAATAATTACAACCGCCATGAGACCTCCCGCCTTTAGTTCATTGACCCATTGCTCACCACTATGATTAAGGTTCACAATTTTAATTGGCCATACACATACTGAATCCTAGTCTTGTTTACCAGTGCACAATATCTTATTTTGAAAAGTGTCCTCTATATAGGGTTACCTAATTTGACTGTCTGTGACTCCATCCCAGTTATATTTGGTCTGTACATGCTGCAAATATACAAATGTCTCACACAGCAAAGCACCGAACATATAACAGTGGCTCTGAGGACAAAATGTGGTGGCTGGGAACAGTGCAGGAGGTGGAGGGGGAAATAGCCCCGCTCATCTCTCTCATTTTCTGCCCGCTACTACCCAGCAGAGTTACTATGGCAACCCCTCAAAAAGCGGTGTGTGGTGAATTGTGGATTTGAGATGCGCTGTCTGATTGCACTGTGTGGAGGAGATGGCTGGCTCTTTCGTCAGCCTTCCTGTGTAAAAGGAAATTGGTAGAGAGCTCCAATGAAACAGCACTCCATATGCTTTTCTTTGATGCGTGCGCCACCCTTTAGAGCTCGTGTGTGTCCATATGTGTGTGTGGCTGCAGAATGCCCCCCGCGGAGCTGCCCGTCACTCCGGGCACCAGCCTCTCGCCTCTGAGCACCCAGTGTCTGGCTGACCGTGAACTCATCAGTATGTGCTGGCTTTCATCTAATGA
This sequence comes from Lesueurigobius sanzi, assembly GCA_900303255.1. Taxonomy (NCBI): domain Eukaryota; kingdom Metazoa; phylum Chordata; class Actinopteri; order Gobiiformes; family Gobiidae; genus Lesueurigobius; species Lesueurigobius sanzi. Next base: position 38,067 of record OMNZ01073448.1, read on the forward strand.
CGACTCATTTCCCTTTTTAATTCCACAGGCCGTGCAGATCGCGCCGCCGTGTGTTTTGAGTCGAACAAATGTGACGAATAACTGGGAAACACACAAGGACAAGCAGCACCGAAACCTCTGCTGCTCCCTCCTCGCCTCGGCACAGTGTGAGCCAGCTGCACACATTTCGGGGGGCTTTTTGTCAGAGCCCAGGACACGTATGTTGTGCACTGTGCGCCCTCGCTGCCCGGCTCTGGGTGGCTGTATGAGGCTTGTAAGCTGTGCCAGTCCCCATTAGCATCCCATTATAAAGCAGCATGATCACTCGTCACTCTGAAAGGCTGCCACTGCGCGCTCTCTGTCACTGTGTGCAAGTGTGTGTGTGTGTGTGTGTGTGTGTGTGTGTGTGTGTGTGTGCGTCTGAGGCATGTTGTCAACTGATGGAGATGGCCTTGTTTCAGAAGTCGATTCAAAATGCAGCGAAATCTAGCTCTGTGTACAATTCAATTTAAATGTGTCTGCCAGTGTTTGCTTTGTTTGACCCAGATTTCTCACCTACCCCACTGTTGATAAATTGGCTTTCTGGAGGCAGCCTTGCGCAACAATTTAATTTAGCAGATATGTAGCAAATAGCACCCTCTGCTGACAGAAATAGGCCCTTGCACAACAATGCAAATATGGATTAAGATTGATAGTTCTGTGCTTGCAACAGAGTTAAGTTGTTGAAAATTTAAAACTAGCCATTTTAGGTCAAAACTGTAATTCATCTGACTAAGTCCCTAAATCCCAAATGTCTTCATAATCATTGATAATTCCAGTAGTAGATAAATCTTGCAGTCCTGTCTCGTAGAAATTGACAGAAAAAGCCAAAATATATCTATTAACTGTGGTTTCTTTTGCTATTACTTGTGGATCAGATTTACACAACTCTGACTAAAAATAAATTACAATAATAACATCGATCTATTACTATAAACTGTATTATAATAATATTTCCCATTTCCTTTTAATTCTCTTGCATCCATTGTTGCCACATTATGTCCCCAAACCAAGCTGGACAAGAACTTCTACTTACATTGTCCTAAAATGAAATAAAAAGTTTGAATGACCTTTGCTTTGAAGCATGTGTTAACTATTATATTACATCTATGGAAAATTCTCCCTATTAAAACTGAAATGTTGATATCTAACACTGATACAGCCTCCTCCTGACTCCTGGCGTCGGCGGGCGTGTAAACAAACTTGCTTGAAAACAAATGTCCACATGCAGCGCTGTGACTTTGTGCCTGGATTTGAAAACTCGCGAACCATGTGTTAACACCTCACTCATCTTTCAGTGCCTCTGTCCTGCCTTTATGATGTCCTTTATCACATCACACCCCCCGCGTTCCCCATGGGCCGGCCAACGTCTCCAGCTCGGGTCTGCAAGAATGTTGAGTGTCTCTCCAAGCCTCTCCCCGGAGATTAGGCCTCCCCGCTGCACACCCCTCTCGCCCCATTCCATTCCCAAGTATGCCCCGTAAGAGCTGCCGCATTTTTATCTGAGCCTGGTGATTGTGACAGATTGGCCAAATGACACACATACACAGACCGACGCTCACGGTGGGGCTGAGGCTGAGGCACCAGCGGAGGGGTCGACCCGGGGAGGGACTAGATAGCGCCCAGTTGGGGGTCTAGGGGTATATAAGCCCGCTAGGACCAGGCCAGTGCTCTGCTCACTGCCGGACTGTGCTGTCGCCCCCTCTGTGCCAGGACGTCATCGGTACAGACAACCACGAGCCGCCAACATGAATGACATCTACAAGGCAGCGGTATGTCATCGGAGGAAGAAGTGATGTTAGTCTGGTGTGAAGTCCTAACTTTTCGAGCTAAATTATTTAAGTAAATATTTCTGTTTTGACTTTCAAGACCCAACTATTCACCCTCTAACTCACCTTAATATAGTTTATTGTGTCTAAGCCTGGCGCCTTTTTTATTACTTGGCTGTCATTTGTTGCACTGGCATCTAACATGACTTGAATAACTGACAAATCCCTATTGACGCGCCCAGCACATTGCCTCCATCACTGGCTAATATGAAACAAGCCTCCATGCTATATGCGTCTCTCCTCGGACTCCCTCTTGAGCCCCATCAATGCTGATAGGAGCCACTCGAGAGGTCACTCACGGGACAGGTCCCAAGTCTCTCTGGACACATCACGACTTCAAACGGGACTGTCCGGTTCCAACTTGGCTAATTTCGTCCCGGTTGCTCAGACTGTGTTCCTGAGCTCCTGGTGCCAAAGAAGGGGCTGCAGGTTTAGATAGCCCCCCTCCCTCATGTTTGGATGCCAGTATTATGGGTGAGCCTGTGATGCTGTGCTGGTGCAGCGGCCTGAGCGCTCCCCGGCTGTCCACTCCACTCACAGTGTAAGAGGAGAGAGAGAGAGAGCGGCTGACGGACAGTTCAAAAGCAGGAATGTGCATTACATGTGTTTGTTTAGATGGCTCTTTTCATATATCATCACCAGAGGGGTGTGTGTGTTTAATTTATAGTGGTGGACAGACAATAACTCTTACATAAGCAGCTGTCTCCCTCTCTCATTCGTGGTAGCTTTTCCAGGATTACTGTTCCATTGTTGGGTCCTATCCACTGCTATGCTAATTTAAAGCACTGTGTATTGTGTCCTTTATCTGTGGGTCTTGATCCTGCTGTTTATTTTTAACTCCTTCCCCGATTGGCTTTTGGAGTTGAGCACTGGTCCTGTGTTGTGTCATAGACAACCATCTTAAAATCTGTACTCAAGTTACTATTCTTCAGTCTTCATCTGTACTCTATAGTTGAAGTGTAGGACGTTTCTATCTCAGTTCAAAGATCTTCCTCAGTGAAATCTTCCTCGCTAAGGAAGATCTTTGGACTAAGATCGAAACGACAACTCCTGTATAACTGAGAACCTACACAGACTAAATGTAACAATGTTCCTACATAAATTGCCCTGTATTCACCAACTTAGTACTGTAAGAGAACATGATATAATACCGATCCAGCATTTAGGAATTGAATAAGGTGTAATCGAGGCACTTATCGCTTGTGCTTCACAGTAACATGGTCCTGGGTCCTATCCCCGGGCCGGACTGTGTGGAGTTTGCATGTTCTCCCCGTGTCTGTGTTTAGGTTTCCTCCAGGTGCTCCGGTTTCCCCTACCACTAAAAACATGTACAATAGGTCAGAATCAATGAGAGTGTGACAGATGAATGGGCTGAGTGGTCGTCGGAGGAGGAGGGCGATGGTGCAGAATGACAGCCTCGCTTCCGTCACCCCTGAGTATGGTGTGAAAGAATAATGAGAAACTTGGTAAACAGGCTTGAAAAGTGCAATAAAAGTGTAAGCCATTATTATTATTCCAGACTTGTTTTTAGTCGGGAACAGCCCACTTTTTGTCCCTGTACCTGTATTTCTCTTAATGTATGCAGATACTGTAGCTGTTTGTAACTCACTGCATCTACGAATGTGACTAGGTGCTTATGTGTTGTTTTGCCTAGAAAGTAATCATATTTGACTTTGGTGAGATGCATTTAGGTTGAACAGACTTTGCACCTTTCCAAGTGTCTTTGACAATTATTTCCATAAAAACTAACCGTAACAACAGTGGGGCCAAATTGACCACATTTTTTTCAATGAGGTAGGTGTCTCCTCATTGTAGCAATAACTTGTTGCTGTTTACAGGTTGAGCAGCTCACAGATGAACAGAAAAATGGTACGTAAAGTCACATTTCTTTTCTTTTTTGACCATTTTTTATTCCATTTTGAGTCCCACTTCCCTTTCGTGTCTTTCTTGTGTCTTTTCTTAAATTTATTTTAGAGTTCAAGGCGGCCTTTGACATCTTCGTTCAGGATGCGGAGGATGGCTGCATCAGCACCAAAGAGCTGGGGAAGGTGATGCGGATGCTGGGCCAGAATCCCACACCAGAGGAGCTGCAGGAGATGATCGACGAGGTGGATGAAGATGGTACAGCATTATCAAGTGTCTCTCGGAGTATCATATATCACTATAACAATCAGATTAGCCTTCTATAAAGCACATATTAGATTGGACAAGAAGCAAGAACCTTTATCAGAATCTGAGCTTTGTTTATGACCAGGAAATGAACAGGTTTCCAGTCTAGGGATTATCTTTGGTAGAATCCATTGAGCCATGGAGTAGGGGTTAGGGCTCGACCGATATGGATTTTGGGGACCGATAACGATATGAAGGGGTTTAGAAGGCTGTATAAGTAGGTATGATTACTGATTAATTTTGTCTTCCAAACAGGCTATAGTTAAATATTTACGATGATAACAAGATTCCAATCATGGAAATAAATTTACTAATTTGAATACAATATTTTATAGACTGATTTACATAAAATTGTATGATGTCCTATGTCCTATTAAACTGCCACTTTAGCTTTAAATGAAGTTGCTCAGTCAAATCATGATTAATCCTCGCAACAATCTGCCCATTTACAACAATCTGCCCATTTACAGAGATCTTTATATGGATATTCAGTGATTTTCTGTTAAACACGGCTCCATGCTCAAACTTAAGACGCTTTCCCCTGCTCTCTTCTATTGGTTAGTCTCTGTCACACTGAATGAGTGACATGCCAATTTAACCGATGACGGTGAAGTGAGAACTTTCAGAAGCAGCGGCTGGCTTTAGTTGATTTAAAAGGCTTAGACTTGGATTTAGACATACGTATTTGGTCCACAAGGGAAATTGTGTTGTCTCATTAGCTCAAATAGTCATTTTTGAAAGAAAAGAAAAATGAGTGAAAAGAAAAAAGCGGAATAAGCACATACAAATGCATATACAAATCTGGGAATATGTACACATTTATACAATATTAAAATAAGATGAAGTAGGCAGAAGTGGGAGTGCTGCACTTGCCGCTATATTGGACCATCCCTACTTCTGGTCTAAGATGATATAACTTTGAAATTTACAATGTATAAAAAAGATGAAGCAAATAAACATGTAATGCAGTAAAATGAACAATGCACAGTGAAGTATGGTATGAACATGCCCCTGTAGCAGCAGGATAAAATTACTAAAATATTTTGAAAGAAGAAGAATTTTGATAAAACTCGAATCATCATCTTGGCTCTAAGGAAAACGTTCACCTCTACCAGAGAGTAACAGTAATAAAAACAGTAATATGTGGATACAGTAAAGTATAACATTAAAGCTATAATACAATAGTTAAAAGATTTACAAGTAAGGTAGTTTCTCCCAGATTAAAAAAAAAAACAAGTTTGTTTCTGTTTGCATTTTGCTTTGACACAATGTAGCTTGGAGTCCTGCAGTTCATGCCATATTTTGCTATTATAGTGTTATATAGATGTTCAAATACAACATATGTCATTGCTGGTTGCTTTATTATGGTTGATGGTGCATTAAATTGCCCCTGTATCGTGTGTGCAGGGAGTGGCACAGTGGACTTTGATGAATTCCTCGTCATGATGGTAAGGTGCATGAAGGACGACAGCAAGGGCAAGTCTGAGGAAGAACTGGCAGAGCTTTTCCGCATGTTCGACAAGTGAGTTTGCCACTAATTTGCACACTTGATCCGTTGCTCAAAATGGCTTTAGGTTTTTTAACACGTTGCTCAGTTGGTGCATCGTGCAAAGAGAGCAAGGCCTGCTGAATGTGTCGGAAGACTAGACTCCAAAAAATCACCAAATGCTATAGATTTTCTCCTTCACATGCTTAAGAAGTGATCAGGGAGGAAATGGGCCATCCCTCGACCACCCCACTCTGAGGGAGTGTATTGGTCAATTATGAGTTCATCGCAATGTTTCTTATAATGAGGAGACATTAACAAATTAGGACTGACCCAGTGAAAAATGTCTGGACTTGTCCCTGCTTAGTCCTAGTCCTCTTAATTTGTTTTGAGAGGGGCAAAGCAATCATACAAAAACTCATATAATACAATCTGGGAGGAAGGTTGTAAGGTCCAAGGTATTCATGCAAAATGGGGTATTTTGAAAGTTTCTATTAAAGAATAAAAATAGCATGTTTATAGAGCTATTTTCTATTTAATATTTTAGCTTATTCTTTCATTAAAATCTCTCTCAAATCCAAGGCTGAGTGGCTCCTTCTGTGTGAGGGAGAGAAGGGGGTCCAGGTCATCAAAGGAGTGCAGAGCGGTTTATGAAGAAGGCAAATACATTGGCCACACTGTATGTCTGCGAGTTTGGGGCCTTTTTTATGCTTTTGAGCGGGTTTGCCCAGTGATACCTGACAAACCTGTCTGGAAGTGCTATATGATACACCTTGTAGCATAAACACTGCTGTAAATTTAACCTAGCTCCCAAAATTGCTGCAAATTATGTGCGGCTTGTTTCTAAAAAAAAAAGGTAACTTATGCACAAAGAGTGACCACATTTGTTTCACGCCTCCAGTGTGTCACAAAAATGTCAAAGGACTAAGACTGTGTTGAGTTCGCTCCTTAATGTCTTTGACAGCAGTAGACGTTTCAAACGCCCACACCATGAAGGCCAGACACCTTGTCTTACTTAGACTTTGCATCAAATGGAGGGAGGTTGTGACTTTTCACATAAAAAGAAATACATAAGACCTGACATACTGTACCTCACTAGTAAGTACATTTGTTATATCACTGTACATTATCGCAGCAAGATATAACAAAAAATAACTAAACATATTTTATTCAACTGGCTGGACTTTGGCCAGTCACCTAATCGCATCCATACCATGTACCTTTGTGACCTGAGATTGGGTCAGGCATTATTCTTAATCAATTAAAACTAGTCCCCTCATTACTTTTTCAATTGTGTCAAAATCTAAATAAAATATCAAAAGAAGATTAAACCTGAGCCAATACAAAGATAAATTGGACTAAATATAGAGATAATTATGTGGTTCCCAACTTCTGCTGTATGTCATCGCCTCCAACATTCCAAAAGTAATTTACTTGGTTAATAAATACAGTTGTGCTCAAAAGTTTGCATACCCTGGCAGAATGCATTTCATAGAATATGATAACACAAAAACCTTTATTTCACTCATTGTTAGTGGTTGCATGTGAAGCCATTTATTTCAACTAGAAACTAGCCAAATGTCCCTGATCGAAAGTTTAGATATTGTGCATTTTGAAACAAACATCAATTGTTTTCAGAGAGTCCTGTATTTCAGCTGAAGTGAGTTTTTCATTGCTCAGTTCCTTGACAACTCAGTTCCTTGACAATAAATGGCTTCGCGCAACCACTAACCAAGGCCAAAAGATTAAAAGGGTATGTAAACTTAAAAGGGTATGTAAACCTTTGAGCACAGCGGTATATTTTACATCAGTGATAAATACACTAATGCTATTCCTTCGTTCTATAAAACCAGTTTGAACCTATTTTAGTAAAGTCTGGGGACCTGCAGTGAAGTTATGTGGTTCAAACCACTAGATTGAGAATCACTGCTCTAGGCAATGTAGCTCTGAAATATATTTAACGACACACTGTATATTAGCATCCTGTAATAATAATCAGTATGAATAAAAGTGCTTGTAAAGCCTGTCCACTCAATATTGCCACACCATCCACCAGTGGATTTGAGTCTGAACGTATCAGCTTGAGCCTTTCTAGATGGAGTTTAGTGAGACTGAAAATCTAGATACGGGTGCTCTGGTCTCCCCTACCCCTAAAACATGTACTGTAGGGGTCAGAACTCCCCTGATAAAAATAATCTGAATGTATTAGACCTTCCTTGTTAAATAAAGTCAAATAAAATAAAAACGTATAACCTGGAATTTTCAGCAGTTTGGCTTCAATAAGTAAATTTGCTATAGTGCTGTAAAATGCCTGCTACGTATATAAAGTCTTGAACTGCTTGTTACAGAAACGCAGACGGCTACATTGACCTGGACGAGCTAAAAATGATGCTGGAATCAACAGGAGAAACCATTACCGAGGACGACATCGAGGAACTGATGAAGGACGGAGACAAGAACAACGACGGCAAAATTGACTACGACGGTAAGGAGCTCGCGTAATGATTTCCACCTTATCTCCTGTCCCGCCAGATTCACGCCAACAGCTTATTTGACCGAAGCGCTAAATGGGTTGGGCTTTTTTTCTCCCCACAGAATTCTTGGAGTTCATGAAAGGAGTGGAGTAATTGAGCAGAAATGGGCCTTCCAGATCTTTATTTTTTGTAATTCTCTGGGACTTCATCTGTGGAAGAGCGTGACCTCGATTTAAATGCTGTCGATGAAAAACCTCAGACCGACTTTGCAAGAAACAATGTTAATTTTTTTCTTTTTTGTACCATCCTCTTGCATTGTTGTAAATACAGTTTGTAACTATAATGTTAGTGTCTGTCTGTGGTTCCCTGGACTTGAGTGAATGTTTCCTGCCTTCCTGTTAATTATAAAATCAGTCTGATTAGAAGAACAAAAATCTTTTGGATACTGTGTATGTTCCCCCCCACCTTTTTGCATCCATATTTTTGACAAAATGTTGTTGATAATAATAAATAAGGTGCAATTGTGAACACGAGTTTGTAGTTTGTACTGTTTTCTGTTTTGAACAATTTCTACAACTTTTTCTTGTAACAATTTCTCTTCATAACTAATATTATTATCTATTGTGCTTCAGGCCTGTCAACTATTCAAGGTTATAGCGTTAGGGTCGGGTTACGGTGTCTATTGAGGCAAGCTATTTCGGTCTAATCATGTTAGTGCCCATGTTAGGGGATCTGGATTGACCCGCAGCAGTTGACAATCACATTCCTCTGCCCAAATAAAGGGTGTAGCGACAGCGCAAAGAGATTACGCGGTGGCTATAGTTATTCCGCCTCCAACTCTAACCTCGCCGTAGGAATAAAGTTACCCCATTGCGTCACGAGCCTTTCTTGTACATGCTGCCTTGATGAATTACCTACTAGATTTGTAGGTCTGTGCTGAGCAGTTTGTTACCGCAACTCACTCATTTAATTAACATCTCACTTCAGACTGGAACATTCCCAAAGGCCTTGAAGACGGCTGTCATTAAGCCCCTTCTAAAGAAGAGCAATCTTGATGCCACAGTACTGAACAACTACCGGCCCATAATCAAACTTGCCATTCTTGGGCATGATGTATTTGAACAGATTACTTACTTTCTCCTGTCTAACAATGTTTTTGATGCTTCCCAGTCAGGCATTAGGCCCCACCAAAACACTGAAAGAGCTCTGATCAAGGTGAATGATCTCCGCCTGAAAACCGACGCAGGCAAAGACGAAGTCTTAGTTCTGCTGGACCTGAGAGAGCTTTGTGTCTTTGACACAGTGGACCATATCATTTTATTACTGGTACTGCTTTAAACTGGTTCAAGTTATATTTCGAGGACAAGACACACTTTGTTGAAATTGGTAACTATGTCTCAGACAAAATGGATGTGACTTGTGGGGTTCCCCAGGGGTCGATCCAGGGACCCCTCTTATTCAACCTATACATGCTTCCATAATATGCAGCAATAACATGTCCTACTACAACTATGTAGACCAGTTGTTCCCAACCTTTTTTGTCTCACGTACCCCTTGGGCCTTCCATTTATGCTCAGAGTACCCCCTGCTTCGATGGTTTTGTTGATTAGTTAGAAAGTGAATGACAAAAACTCTAATTTATCAGGTAAAATACAGCTAAATACACTCTTTACAGTTAGATGTTTTAAAATACCTTTTCTTTGACCTTATAATCAAAAATGTTTCATCTTATTTTTTATCATAAATTATTCCAAATACCCCCTGCTAACCTCTCGCGTAACCTTAAACACTGATGTAGACGACACTAAGATCTATCACTGACGGAGGTGAACATGGGCCTGTACAGTCACTACATGGAACAGAATCAGTGTGTGGAAGATCAGTGTGTGGACGTAAAACAACTTTCTTCAGCTAAATTCGGACAAAACTGAAATCATTGACTTTGGCCAAAGAAACAAAGAGAAAATTATCTCAATCACATCAAGTCTCTCTCTTGGAAACCTTAGAAGTTGGTTAGAAATCTGGGAGTAATCATGGATTCAGACCAGAACTTATATCAGCTTTTTTTTTTTTTAAACATTGCAAAGATCAAGGGGCCTCATGGAGTGGTCTCCTGCTGGTCCCCAGAGCCAGGACTAGACATGGTGAGGCTGCATTTCAGTTTTATGCAGCTAAAATCTGGAACAATCTGCCAGAGGATGGATGTGAGACAGGCCTCAACTCTGACTATGTTCATTTCCAGGCTGAAAACGATCACTGAAAGTATTTTATCTTCACTCTTCACTTTTAATGTATTTATATTTTATTGATTTTATTTGCATTGTAATTTTATGTAACTGTGAAGCACTTTGAATTGCCTTGTGTATGAATTGTGCGGCAAATAAACTTGCCTGGCATTGCCTTTCTTTTAACAACATGGGCTCGGCTATAAAGTGGTGTCTAACTTTTTTCGTTTTAACTTGGCAAAGACTAGGCAAAATCTCAAGGTTTAGAGTTGAGTAGTTTCCTGCTTGGCCACTGGGTGTCGCCAAGGAGACCTAGACATTGGTGCTCATTGGTAGCATACAAAGTGAAAATATAAACAGACATCTCTTTCTTTTTTTCCATTTGGAAATAATAAGAAACATATAAAATCAACTTTTGAGTCTAAACATTTTTAAACATTAGCGACTGCAAATAAGCTCTTCTTTCTAAATAAGTCTAGCACTAGTATTATATTGGAGTTACATCGAAACACTGCATGGGAATTACTATTTTGGTTTCATTTGTAGTCATTGTGATGCCAGTGCTGAATATACAAGCAGATTAAAGCTTTAGAAACTTGAATGGGAGTATTTTTTTTTTTTTTTTTTTGTGCGTATGACGTCAATGGCCAGCCTGATGACACACACCTCTATCCTACCTTACCCAAGCACCAAGTATGTCCATATATCAAGTCAATGCAAGAGACACATCACCTGAGTGTAGCCTATATGTCCTTATATAGAGTCAGGCGGTGATTTACTATAACATGAATTAGATTTGCTATCAGAAAGAGTTCATTAATTCATTAAATGAGGAATTACAATGTTAATATTTATGTGTGCACTATCCACACAAAGACCCCAGATCTGTAGAAATACCACAATAGGCTCTCAATACTTTTTCACAACTTCGTAAATGTGTTTTTATTTTAATTCTGTTGGGTAATCAGTGCAAAAAATTATATCTTGATGAGTTATATAATTTTTTTTTTTTTTTTTAGATTTAAGGATATTTTACCCTAATTTGAGTAATGCTGTCTTGCCAAGTAAAAAAAAAATCTATGAATGGAATACGATTTTCACCACTTGTTTCAGGAAAATTTAGTTTTATTATCAAATTTTTAAGGGCAATAAGAAATGTAATCTTATTTTAGGTGCAATGGGATGTTTTTACTTGTTCTATGTGCAAAAATACTCCTACTATTCCATTGTTAGATAATATTACTTACCGGCTCAAAACTAGGTGAAATATTCTTATTCAACACATTTTAGCTCATTTTGTGTTCGTTTTTTCAGTGCACTGCAACATAATGAAATGAAAATGAATGAAAAGGAAACTAAAATGCTGTGTGTATAGTCATAGTACGGGTGACTAGTGCGGCATCAATGGGAGGCAGGGCCGTGGCAGCAGTGGCCAGGCAGACTGTGAATGAACCGGGGAGTGGCACGTTGGGTGGAGATGCGGGTTACATAAGGCAGGCCTGATGACTCATGCCTGCAGTTATTAACACTACGGTTATGAGCTGACAGTGTGCTTCTCTCAGGCAAGTACAGTGAAAGGAAATAGGACACCTTCTTCCTGCCGCTGCGTAACACTTGTGAATGATCTTTGTCAATATTTAAAAAAGAAAAAAAAAAAAAAATCAGTATACGTTTTGGCAAGCAGTGATAGCTAAATAGGAAGATAAGTAAGTATTTGGGATTTTATTGGGCTAGGTTTAAGCGGTGGCTTTTAAAATGTGGTCCCACAACCAATTATTTTGCTGACAGACAGAGGCAATTTTAGTCTGTTTGTTCACTTAATTCAACTATGGGGTTGTCCTCAGTCTAGATTTAGCATTTGTTCAGACATGGCGTAGAGTCGTTTTAGTTTTTATGTACATCTTGTGACTTTTTATTATTTATTTTTCCAATTTACAATAAATTTAGGGTACTGTACAACGTTTCCCATCAATAATTGAGACTATGGCAGCCCGACATAGTCAAATTATTGTCCCCCATAGTGTACAAATGAAATGTGGTATAAATTGGCATGACAAATTGTACTTTTTGCTTCTTAAATGATCATTCACATGCAAGTTATATATTATACTTGTCAAAAAGAAGTGATTATAGATTCAATGTGGTCAATAAGTGGATTTTTACTGCAGTAATGTTAATCACCTGTCCCTCCATAGTTTCAGCAGATGTCTGAGGGAAAAGCTGTAGTACATATGTTATAGAGTACTATTACTCTAACAAGAGAAAGGTACTTCAGCCCTAATTTCTTCTAAGCACAGAAGAACCCTGGACTCATTCTCTGCTAACACAGAGGTGTGTAGAGCAGTATGGATAAGCTAAAATACCATATCTGCCAGCCATTAGCATGACCCGATTATATGCTGAAATAATCAAGCTAATTTATTAACAGTGAAGTATGTTTAAACAGTTTGGGGGCAAAATGTTTAGAGCTCTTGACAGACTGAAAGGGTTTACTCAAATATGTATCCACAAATGAAACAAAAGGAAAACACTCCAACCAATGAGGGAATATAAAAACATAGTGAAAAGCAAAGCCAAATTTAATATTCTACACTATGCCTTGACTAACCTAAACTTCATACCATGAAACTAGCATTAGTGAACTGTTTTCAATCAAAAATACATCAAATACAGTGTGTGTTTGTCTGAAATCATCTTGCGACCTCCACCTCAGTGAGCTGCGACCCCCCAAGAGGGTCTTGACCACCACTTTGGAAACCCCTGGCATGTACCATGGCACACACAACCTTTGTTATGCCCACACATCTTTTACAACTTCATAAATCACCCATTATATGATCACCCATTACATATCCCTTACAATCTGTCACACCATCGAATTGTTCTGGGCCCTGTTACAAAGACTTTATCAAAACAGCGCTGGCTTTCCACAATCTTTGGACAGCTTAGCGTGATTTATAGATTCATAAAAGAATCACAAAATCCCCAGAAGAGTAAGGAATACCCCCGGACACGCTTGAGACCATGCAGCCGCGTTAACAGCTCATCTCTACACCGCCCACACATGCCCGGAGACTGCGAGCGCGCACAGGCTTCTGGGTTTAAAAGGATTCCTGTTTTTCTGGCTTCTCTACATCACATGGTCCTGGCTCTGTTCCAACACCGGATATCAAGGCCCATTTCTGGAAATCTCTTCACAAGAGCATAAACCGCACGGATGTGTGTTCATGAATGATCTGTGCCTACTGTCAGCTGGTGCACTATGTAGGTCATGTGTGGTTGGCAGGAAGAGCTCCAAATCTAATAGTAAAAGTAATCGCATTGCAAACACAGTGAACATACTAATTTACAGATTATTACATGTATATAAAAAGGAGTACAAAATGTTCTGAGAAGGTTTAAATCGTCAAGTCATTTACAAAGAGATCCAACAAATAAAAAACAATCTATTTTTGTTTCAGTGGCATCTTTCATAAGTTTTTTGAGGAATGATGCTTGTTGTTGTTGCCATAAATACTCTGAGGAAGTCAAACACTCAGACAGAACACAAATCAAGTTGAACAGGCTGAATATTGTATGGTGATGCTCCGTCCCACTTGTAGTGAGGAGAACACTGAAGTACTGTTCCTTCTCACTGGGTCATAAAGGCCTACACAGAGCAGGCAAAAGACACAGGATTCTCAGAATCCACAATAACTATTCATTCATCCACATGAATGACAGCAATTGTTCTGTTTAATGTACCACTGGTGGGTTTGTCTATTTTTACACATGTAAAAGGAAAGCTTATGTGTAAAACACATATGTCACATACTTTGTTCGGAGAGACACTAATAAATATTACCATATCAGAACAATATGTTTCGCTAATAGTCATATAATCGGCCTCATATGTCACATTTATGTAGAACTTTTAGATCTTGGCTCAAAGGACTTGGAAACGAACATCAATTCACACACCAGTGTATGTCGACAGTGGGGGCCAGGTGGAGGTTAAGTGCCTTGCCCAAGGACACAACCAGAGTGCACTGCTATTAGCAGGAGGTGGGATCGAATTGGTAACCTTCAGTGGGTAAATGAATGCTCTTCAAGCTGAGCTACTGTCACCCCTACATAAGCAATATGGTTCAATTCTGATTCAGATTCAGACAATATTGGTATCACATTCTAGTAGGATGCCCATTTTGTCCGGACAAGCATCGTGATTGCAACTAGACTTCATATATTTTAGTATTAAGTTCCAGTTCAAGTACAAGCCTATAACTATGAACTAAGTACAAACTAATACTGATAATAATAGTCACTGGCATTTCAGTCTGTAGAGGTCGGAACAACAAGTTTGGCATGTTTTATACACGATCAATCCCAATGGAGACAGATTGTTATAATGTATTGGGGAGGGGACTTTTATGTATAGAGCTTCAACCTTCACAAATGAATCAGAAAATAGAGTAGGGTTGTCCCGCTGATGCACATAAAGTGTAGTGTCTTAGCCTCTCTCCAGAGGTCAAGTCCACTGAGAATGACATAATTATTCTCTTCACTTGGACCAGTCTACTGCACACTGACTTTGGCTCCGGCTCTCACTCTCTGCACTGAGTAACATATGTGCGAGTGTCAAAGGAACTGCTGAGAACAAGATGGTTCCCTCAATTCCCCCGTGCATCACCCAAACTGAAACATATGAGACACATGACCTTTACTCAGCTCCAAGTCTGTAACAACTCCCCAAAATATTGCTTTTGATTTGATTAAACTCAACAAATCTGCCTGTTTGTGAGCTGGGTGACTGCTGTATGGAGGAGTTGGCCACGGATCGAAGGACTTCTGGTGTTAACAGATGGCTGCCTTTCCTTGCCACTACTCCATGTGGCTCTGCTTTACTCATGACCCAGTAAGGGCTGTGCCAAAACTCGCACTTGTCCCGCGCTAACTACCAGTGCTTCTGAGTAAAGTTTGACGCAGGACTTTGTGACGCTTTGGTGATAAGTTTATCAGAAGCAAGTTCCTGAAATGATAACATGCTTCCGGTTCTTAGTCACAACGTTTTCATCTAAGGAGCTTGTGTTTTTTCAAACACTATTATTATTATTATTTTTAAGCCATTTTCAAGCACAAATTATGACTCGAAAACATTTTCCATGGACTGAGATGTTACACACATGTTATAATGAATGTTTTCTACATAATATAATTGGACTAAAATGGATATGAGAAATATAGTATTATTTGTAGGCTATAGGCATATTGATGCATTTTTACAGTCACATCATTTATGTATAGGCTATTTAAAAAAACTTAGTCTAGAACTTAGTAAAAATGTATTGGTATAAGTACATTTGCTCTTGATTTGAGGAACTAATTTCAAGAAATCTGCCACTGGGGTAAGTTTTTTACACTCATATTAAGAAAAAAGATCACATTGCTCTCAAAATTAAGACAAATATTCCAATTTACTTGCATTCTTAATTTGAGGAATTGACACCTCCTCCTTCATTCATATAAAAAAAAAGGTTATTTATTGAGTGAGGATAGCAAACTTCTGCCACGAGTCGAACCTGCAACACGGAGGGGAGTAACATGCCTACTAAGCTCTGTGACATAACCACTTGTTCACGCTCAAGCCAACTTTATAAAGGGAGACACTGCAAACAAAACTTCATATTTTCAATTTTCAAGTTTTGGGCCACTTTGCGCTCTTAACATACTGGATATGTATATGCTTTCACCTGGAAGCTAATTTCTTTACAATACAGAGTGTAATTATTGCACTGTTTCTCCATAAAACAATGTAGAAAACTGTAGGCAAAAATTCTTCAGTCTTCATCTGTACTCTGAAGAGTGTAGGACGTTTCGTTCTTCATCCAAAAGGCTTCGTCAGCAAATGAGGGACTTGGCACGATCGTGGGTCTCTTAAAGGAATAGTTCACCGCTTTTACCTGCATACATATGTTCTAACCTGGGCTTAGATGAGGCGATGCGTGGCTGTCTGCTCTTTGTGCGTGCCTTCATTCCAGTAAGGGGACCAAAG
>OMNZ01073451.1:11291-21601 GCA_900303255.1 Lesueurigobius sanzi
TTGTTATATTTATGCACTTTTCAATCTTAACACAAAAGCTGCCCACACACTACAGGATTTAAAATCTTTTGAGGCACAGACCACACACACTTAAGGACAGACATGAGGACACACACACACACGCACACGCACACGCACACACACACACACACACACACACACACACACACACACACACACACACACACACACACACACACACACACACACACACAGACACACACACACACACACACACACACACACAGACACACACACACACACACACGCACACGCACACACACAGACACACACACACACATAGACACACACAGACACACACACACACACACACACACAGACACACAAAAACAGAAACAAAAACACACACACACACACACACGCACACACACACACACACACACACACACACACACACACACACACACACACACACACACACACACACACACACACACACACACACACACGAGGAGTCCCACCACAGATCATGCCATGAGAGAAAGTTTTTATTGAGCCACGCCGACTCAGACTCAGAAAGACTAAAAATCTGGCTAAAAATCCCGTAGTGTGTGTCCAGCTTTATTCATTATGAATTTATGCATTAATTCATCATGAATGCATGACTTCAACATGAATTAACATGGATTTGTTACTCCTCCTGATGAAATACTCATGAATGGCAACAAATTGATTAATGATCATGAGTAATTCATCATGATCATGATGAATTACTCTTGTTCATTAATGAAGTCATTGCCTTAAAACTGTGTTAATCATGAAAATGAACTCACATAAATTCATGATGAATTATGCACTAATTCATGTACCCTTATTATAAAAGGTTCCCATGTTGGGACTGTAATG
This sequence comes from Lesueurigobius sanzi, assembly GCA_900303255.1. Taxonomy (NCBI): domain Eukaryota; kingdom Metazoa; phylum Chordata; class Actinopteri; order Gobiiformes; family Gobiidae; genus Lesueurigobius; species Lesueurigobius sanzi. The sequence goes on from OMNZ01073451.1 coordinate 12,159, forward strand.
TAACTGTAATATTTGGTATTGCTTGATTTGCGTAATGCTGTTTTGTCCTTGGAGAAACTGACCTTCTTATCTGTGAATGTGTGATTGAACGCTTGGTGAAAGAGTCTCTTACAGCCTCTAGGCATTTCAACACTTTTGACATAGCTGCTGTAGACGGATACAAGTAGCTGTTTTTATTTTAATCACTGCTTTAAACACCCCCTTATCTTTCATTGACCTCTGACCCTGTTTTTTTATAACATGTGGCCCAGTGCAGAGGAAGCACTGGTTTCATATCCAGAGAACGCTTGAGGTTTTCTGTTTATTGTTTGTCGCGTAAGTTTAGCGATTTCCTCTCTCAGTGGTTTTCCTTCATCTGTGAATGTAGCAGCCGCGTAAAGGAATCCCATGGGGGGTAGGAAAATATCAAAGATGCAGGCTTAATCCAAGCATAAGGTCATAAATAAATAAAACATAAGTTAGCTGCAATGCACACACTTCTGTCAGTGAGGCCAGTAAAGGTGAACACCGCATTCATTGGAGACCATTTGCATATTTTATTTAGTTGAGGCTGTCACACTGAAATGCCTTTAAGTGAATTTTGATTCAATAATTTAAACCCATGGGTATGACAATTTACTCTTTCACTCCACTTTTTATTTTAAATCAAAGTAGCCTATAGCAAAATGTGTGTAATCTGCTTTTCCACCAACAAATCATATTCACTATGGAATGGAAAAACAATCCATGGATGTTGCATATATTTTCTGTCACATTGCACATAACATAAAAGTATTTTATAATAATCAAGTATGCAAGCCCAGAATCCTGTCTGTCCAGTGCTGTGCCCCTTCCACCCTCCAATATCCTCCATTCATCTGAGAGGAAGCAAGAACAGTAGGTCAAGGGGCATCATAATGGAGTGGCGCTATAGGCCGGGTCAGGTCCTCAGTACAGTTCCCAGTGGAAAGAGGCCAAAGCTATCGGATGAACACATTGTATAATACTTTTCTTTCTGACTAACCCCTATGTCCTGTGTGTTTTTAGACGGCAGTGCCATTTTCAAGGGTTGCTTCCACCGGCCGGAGAACGTCACTCTGGCCCTACCTTTCAGCGCCGTCGTCCAAAACATGTCTGTGGACAAGTGTGTGGACATGTGCACAGAGAGGGTAACTTTTTCAGTGCCAGATTGCCGCTTACAAGATTAAATAATGAATTGTTAAAAGTCGGAAAACGTAGACCTCGGTATTAAACAAATCATTGAATGTCTTTCAGGAGAAGACTCTGGCTGTCCTGGCTGGAGATCGCTGTCACTGCGGGTTCCCCACTCCTCTCTTTGCTCTGCATGACATGGAGGAGGAGGACCTGTGCCTCCACCGCTGCCAGGGCGAGGAGTTCGAGAGCTGTGGGAATGACCAGTACTTTGTGGTTTATCAGACACAAGTGCAAGGTAATAATTCAGTTCATTAGTTCATTACAACAGCACTATACTTGATTTCTTTTTATAAGTTTTTATCCTTGTTTAGTATATTGGAAAATTATACTAAACAAGCTTGCAGACTTGTTTTCTTGCATTTCTGTGACAGTGACCCTGAAAAGCTTAAACTGGCCTTTAAACTCTTCCCTGTGAAGAGTTGAGATGTTAGAAATGTATTAGGAATGAGTTTGGACCACAACTATCAATTTAATTAATTTGCTCCCTCTTCCATTCTTTGTAATTAAATAAAAATCAGGTATAATGCCTTTAAATAGCGAGTTATGCCTATAATGTGTATAGAGCTGAAGCAATTAATCGACAACTTTTGGTAATCAATTAATCGTTTTCTTGACAGAATTGTCTAATTTGAGCCAGAAAATAAATAAAAGTTTTTCTAAAGGTAGGGTAATTTTTTCCCACAGATCATGTCATGTAAACATGTCCAGATCTAATACTGCATGTACATGGTGTGAAAGTTAACAATGTTTAACATTTATTATTTTGGTTCTCAGGCACTAACCAACCAATGTCTGTTTGAAATGTTGCTTCTTTAGGGACAAACTAATGATAAATAAAGAATAAATGGTGTTATTTCTATCAGAAATGTGGTTCTCCTTTCAAAATCTGCTCTAAAGACATGAAATTTTGTTGAAAGTAAAATACTTATCCGATTAATCAATGTAAATAATCGATAGTTGAAGCTCTAAATGTGTATTTTCAACACTAGCGTATTTACTTGCAGTACACAGTATTATAAAACATTCATATTGTAATACTTGACTTGAACTCCACTAGCCACATATGTGATAAACAGGAAGCACTCAGAACCCATTGAGGTGTTAACACGAGTTTGCTGAGCTTTTGCAAATTAGTGCAAACAACACAAGTCTGTGTGTCACTTCCTATTCCCGTAGGTTTACAGCGTGACTGTGTGTGCAAACAATGGAATATTCTGGAAAAAGAAAATGATTATGGTGTCAAATTTTTGTGCAAGATGAACCAAATCAACACACGTTCCATGTTCAGCTCAACGCGTAGTGAAAGTCTCCCCTGAATTTGAACACGTTGATGTGTTTCCAGATAACCGCTGCATGGACCGACACTTCCTGCCCACTCGCGCCAAGCAGCTGATAGCTCTGTCGAGTTTCCCCGGAGCCGGAAACACTTGGGCGCGCCACCTGATCGAGCTCGCTACCGGCTTCTACACCGGCAGCTACTACTTCGACGGGTCCCTCTATAACAAAGGTAACGCTGCAGACACGCACGAAACTAAAGGGAAAGGCCATCACAGTAACTAAAACAAACAAGCCTCAGTGTTTATTTGAGTTACTTTGAAGGCAATTGTTTTGAATGCTATCCTGCTCCAAATAATAAGAAAACAGAAAAGGTATGAAAAGAAAAAAACTAATAAATTCTGCTGTTATGTAAAAGGCCGATCCAGTCAGCGTTTCGTGTGATTGAGCAAACTGTGGGGCTGTTTGCAGGATTCAAAGGCGAGCGCGACCATTGGAGGAGTGGGCGGACGATCTGCATCAAGACCCACGAGAGCGGCAGGAACGAGATCCAGGCCTTCGACACCGGCATCCTCATGATCCGCAACCCCTACAAGGCCCTCATGGCGGAGTTCAACCGCAAGTACGGAGGCCACATCGGCTTCGCCTCCCGCGCCCACTGGAAAGGAAACGGTGAGGCACGGAGGATGCTTGGCAGTGGCGTCTTTATTAGGAATACAGTTAGTCTTGACAGGCTGGATGGTCAACATCGTAGTTTTCCTTGCAATATTCCTAATATGCCTTATGGAGGTTATAAAGAGTAGATATTAAAGAATGTGCTGGATTATTAGATGTGATGTAAGAGTTTTAGCAGATACAAAAGGGTGATAACAGATGTTGCTCTTCTACGGGCAGGGGAAATTATGAAAATTCTAAGAGAGGAAGAGCTGGAGATTGAGAGACCAGGATGCATAAGATCGGAAATTAGTTGGCGGGACATCTCCTGTTTTTTTGTGTGAATGTCAGAGAAGGCAGGACTGCAAAGAATAGTAACATATGACTCATAAGACATGCAGACAAAAGGGAAAAGAGGACGTGAAGTTAATACTGACAACAACAAAAAAAGATGAGTATAGCCCTACAGTACGTGCAGGCAATGCTAGAATTGATTGGTCATTTGTTTTTTGTTGATTCTTCTAATGTGGAAGTTTGCCCACATTTCAAAAGCTGGTTTGGCAGAAATGATGCGGCTCCCCACTTCTGTTTTTGTGGTTCCATTAATGTATATTTCTCAATGAGAAATGAGAAATGAAACAGTGTCCCAACCACACCCTGCGTCACTATGGTCAATCTGATCATGAGCCAGGTGCTGTGTCAGAGTCTCTTCCTCAGATTCTGTGGATTATGAAATAAATAGCAACACAGTTATAAATGGGAGCGAGTGAGTCACTAGTATTCTATTCTCAGTATTCTGTAACACTTTCGTCTAACGGAGACTGAAGTAGTGTTTTTTTGAGATTTGCAAAATTGTGACTAAAGGCTAAAAATAACAAACCTTTTCACTAAAATATCTACTGTATTTTCTGGACTATAAGTCGCACCGGAGTATAAGTCGCACCAGCCAGAAAATGCATAATGAAGAAGAAAATAACATATATAAGTTGCACTGGACTATAAGTCTCATTTTTGGGGGGAAATTTATTTTACAACATCCGAGACCAAGAACAGACATTTCATCTTGAAAGTCAAGTTATAATAATAACAATAGAATAGACTACAATGGGCTGAATAGGTGTATGGTACGCTAATGTGACACATTGATGGTTATTCAGCTATACAAAGCATAAACAATGAATTAAAAAGGTGTCTGGTATGTTAATGTAACATATTAATTCATATATAAGTCACACCTGAGTATACAGTAAGTCGCAGGACCAGCCAAACTATGAAAAAAGTGTCAGGAAAATGCGGTACTTCAGAGGCTAAATTGCTACACCAAGCTCTGACATTATGCACATGTTGAAATGTGGTTGTCAGTTTCTGAAAGTACTTTTTTTTATTTCACTTTGTGTTTTATTTTGTTCATCTGTAGAAACTACACACACATAATCCATATTTTTCATTTATTGTTGATTCATTTGAATTCCAAAAATGTTGATAAAGGTTGAGCCAAGTCTCTTTTAAGCCTAAGTTTCTACAAACATTAAATGGTTTGGGACGTTAGTGGCGCAAACGGTACAGCGGGTCGTCTTTTAAATGGAGGCGCACACTGTCGTAGTGTCCATGGGCAAGACACTTTACCCACCTTGCCTCCAGTGTAGATTGGTGTATGAATGAGCGCGTGAATGGGTGAGTTGTTCCTTATGGCAAAGCACTTCGAGTGCCTAAAGCAGGTAGAAAAGCTGAAATGTGACCACTTACCATTCATTTCTATAGAGTTTGGGATTGAATTTTATAAATGTCTAAATATGGCTTCATTTAAGCAACTAGCAAGGAGCTAAAACATTTTTTAAATAATCAAATAATTATATGTGAATGATAACTTCAGTAAGCAATTTAAAATTTTAAAATCTACATTGGTTAATTATTATGGAACGTGCCACTAATCAAAGAAAAGAGTTTGGGCCATGTTTGCAGCTGTCCATAGACTAACATAAATAGAAATAGGGCTTGTATCGTATATCGATAACGATATCGGGGTATGAGTTTTGGATATCGCTGTCATTTCTCATATAATAATAATAATAATGCATCGGTTTTATATAGCGCTTTTTTGGACACTCAAAGACGCTTGTCATTGTGGATGCGATATGATTAGCATGTGCAGTTTTGTGCACTCAGCTGATTTTGACTGAAGTCAGGACCAGCTGCAGGCAGAGATCACAGCTAATGCTACGCTCAGCTCCACTCAGAGCAGCATAAACACTGACTATGGAGGCTTTAGGGGCAGCTGCTTAAAACGTAAAATGAATTGAAGGATGTGTATGTTGCTTGAGTAGATCAAATTTGCAAGGACATTAGCATAGGCGTAAAGCTGGGATTTTGAAATATTTTATCCGTTGTCCATTATATCGTCAAATACAGTTTTGACAAATACAGCTATTTGATTTTAACTCCAGTATTTTACATTTTAAAACCTCCATTAATTTATTATGGGAAAAACCTGCTGCAAATCCCCTAATACTTTGACATCACGATCCTGAACTCTACAGTTTTGACGCCACAATCTCAAGGTGGACCCGGGTGTGTAGGTTGTCATGGTAACTGTTTTGATGTTAATATGGCATGAGGGCCCTCCAACCCTCTCGAAGCTTTAATCGATTCTGGGGCTGGAGTGTTGCAGTGGCCTCTCTTTGTGAAAACATCAGCACATTTCTGCCCCGCTGTTTGGTGTTTTTTGGGGAAATTGTAACGCTTGACGACCGAGCTGGGACTGATGCTCAATGCCTGATAGAAGACAAAAGCTTTAGTTAAAGTCAGCATGTTCTCGTCTATAGTTACACACACACGCCTGTCAATCCTATTACAAATCCAGTTTTGTCGGTATAATAGCAAATAATCATAATGTAAGAATAAAAATCTAGGGCACTATTTTTTCATGCCTATCCCATTTATAAATACATTGACAACATTCCTTATTATTATACACATTAGAAAGTACTACTAATCATGTATTCCATATGCTTTATTATGTTTGTGGCATATTTTTCAAACCATTGTGTGCTCTTGTTTTATTTAATTCTTGCTATTTTTCTCTTGTGTTTACTCTTGTGGCACAGCACCACAAATGTGCAAACTCAGCACCTTTTAACTTCTCTCTATGAATAATGTAGTGCGAGATAAGATATAGCTGCAGCTTTCTCTGGCTTTAGTTATTGTTATCAAGGACTCTCACAAAATGTTGAAGGTTTTAGCTAATTATTTATATTGTGTACCTCCAGTTGCTGAAAAACACCACATTAGGCTAACCATAGACCGTCTAGTCTAGTCTAATGAAAGCCTGTCCATACGTTTCAGTCATGGGACTTCATTCGATGGACAGTTTGGCTACTCCTGTATACTTTTCAGATCACAGAAATTAAATAAATATCATGAAACGGCCATACTTGCCTTACTTTTATACAAGGACAGGTTCCCCGTTAATTTGAATAGGGATATAATGTTCAATGGTGCAAATAACGGACAGGTCTGGGAGGTTTTAAGCTAACCCTAAGGTTAAGGAGGTAAGGATGTCAATATTAACCGGTTTTACAATTACCGTGATTATGACTCAAGGTAAATCGCTGTTTCTCATGAGCCGCAGCACGTAATGACATCCAGTGTTAAATCCACCAAAAATATATGAAGTCAGGTGAATAATCCAATGTGCAGAGAGAAAATCCATTTTATGGCAGAATGTTGCCAATGTCCTAAATGAACCAAGTGCAGCGCTGTGTTTGTTACATCACAGTGAACACCAATGCCTGAGCATGGAAATTAGCCATTTAAAAATATATATATTTAAATATAGGCTAATTGTTCAATGTGTTTATAGTTACAACAACAAGGACAGTACTTTTTGTGAAATTATGAGAAATTCTCATACCGAAAAAATTGGTAAAAATGGAATATTTTTTCCCTCAATAATCGTGGCTCCAGAATTTAGAATCGTGACATCCCTATACTAACAACAGGCTTTGGTAGCTAATGGCATTCATGATTTCCATATCTTATCTGTTCAAAAGATCAAATATTTTGTTTAGAGTTTTTAATTGCTATAAAAACAATCCTCATATTTCATCGTAGGCAAAAATTCTTCAGTCTTCATCTGTACTCTGTAGTTGAAGTGTAGGACGTTTCGATCTTACTCCAAAGATCGTCATCAGCTACTGAAGGTCTGGAGCACGCTGTGGGTTTATAAATCCAGTGGGTATATAAATCATATTTCATCGCAATATTGAAAATTATTGTATTTTCAAACAAATTATTCTTGAATAAACATTAAACCATCCTATGGAGCATCATAGTCCCGCCCATCAGCTCGTCTGTACAAGCACGCCCCTCGGTGCCGGAAGTAATAATCCCATTCAAAAATTGCATAGACTTTACGAAAAATTCTAATTGTATGAGTTTAAAAGCACGACGGAGGCTGATCAGCTACATGCTAACTGCTAGCCATAGCGCTATTTTTATAACTTTTTGGTTTATAAAGTTTTAGATACAATTAAAATGTGTTATTGTGTGTTTTATGCCCATAAGCCTCCACGTAGCTGCTTAGCTGCTATCGTTCTTTTAAACATTTGAAATTTTTTTCAAAAAGTCTATGCAATTTTTGAATGGGATTATTACTTCCGGCACCGAGGCGCGCGCTTGTACAGACGAGCTGGTGGGCGGGACTATGATGCTCCATAACAGAAAGTAATTCAGTAAAATGCTCAGTTGAACAGTTCTGTGGTGGTTTGTACTTGGTCACATAAAGTATGAAAGAAACGTTCACCTCTGGCTGTTTTTGAGTAATCTTCTATTGTGTTGCAGAGTGGCCTGAGTTTGTGAAGAACTACGCCCCCTGGTGGGCATCACACACATTGGACTGGCTGCAGTATGGCCGCCGCGTGCATGTGGTTCACTTCGAGGAGCTGAAGAGGGACCTGTTCGCTCAGCTCAAGGGCATGGTGCAGTTCCTGGGGCTGGAGGTGTCCGAGGAGCGGCTACTCTGTGTGGAGGGACAGAAGGACGGCAACTTCAAGCGCTCTGGACTCCGCAAGCTGGAGTACGACCCTTACACCGCAGAGATGAGAGCGAACATCGACGAACTCATACGAACTGTGGATGCGGTGCTAAAGAAAATGAACATGTCGGGGGTTCCTGACGAGTACAGGCCCAGATGATACACATGATACTGTGTTTAATGCTTTAATACGTTTCTGTATGTTAGGGCGTGACACTACAGGGGAATGGGATATACTTTAATATTAGAGATAGGTAGCCCTTTTGTAACTTGATTATTTAAATTGATTCAAAATGAAGATCTGAAATGACCAAAGTAAACACAAGTTGACTAGATTGAGTAGATTAGACATTTTCCTGAGTTTAGTTTGAAAGCAGAGGCGAAGGGAACCAACACTTAAAAGGGAAAAATAACCTTGTCTTGCCATTAATGTGTCATATTCTCTTATTTATACTCGGGACATCTTAAAGCTTTTTTCTCCATGTTTTTTTGTCCATATTTTTTGTCATGATGAAAAGCACTTCCTTATGCAGGTGTGCAATCAGAGGCCATGTGCCTTAATTTGAACAAGGTACAGTATAGCTGTGAATACAGACACATCATTTCTTTTGAGTATTGCAGAAACATAGCTGTTTACAAATCTTTTAAACCGAACCATTTTGTATTACATATAATCAGAATGACTTTTTCACATAGAAAATTAAAACTTGACTTATACACTGCCCGGCCAAAAAACAAGTCACCACCAAAAAAAAATGCCACGCACTTTAGGTCACCTTTAGCGTTGATTACAGCACCATTTGCTGTGGCATTGTTTCAATAAGCTTTGTCCAAAGATTTATTTCCATCCAGTGTGGCATTTTTTTTTTATTGTATTGATGATGAAGAGTGTGAACACTGAGCAAAGCCTTCTCCAGCACATCCTAACTATTCTCAGTGAAGATATGGATTCTGTGGTGGACAATCCATGTGTGAAAATGACCATTCACACTCCTGAACCACTCTTTCACCATATGAGCCTGATCCTGGCATTGTCATCTTGGAATATGCCTGCGCCATCAGAGAAGAAGAAATCCATTGATGGAATAACTCATAAATAATAATTCAGGATGTTCATGTTTCAGCTGACCTCATTCTTTGGGCATATAGTGTTGCTGAACCTAAAACTGACAAACTGCATCAACCCTAGTTCTATTTGCTTAGTTACATCCAGGTGGTGACTTTATTTTAGGCAAGGCAGTGTATTTCCACAATATACAGAATTAGCATAAAATAATGCTAATCTTTT
>OMNZ01073458.1:12434-37221 GCA_900303255.1 Lesueurigobius sanzi
AAAAACTAGCCATGCTGCTTCTTTGATTCCTTCATTTAGTCTTTAGAGTGCAAGCAGTACAGGGACCCAATTTGACTTCCTTCAACAAGCATAATTAGGCATGTCTTCTTTCTACAGCGTTCATATTCATCATCACTCCATCATATCCAAGTGTTGGATCATATTACAAGCTACACTGAGGAACACACCAGCCATGGCATCCTGAAAAGGGTATAATAAAATAATAAAGCAACACAAAATGCTAATTTGTAACTTAAACACACACACAAAATTGTGAACAAGATTCCATCAAAGTGTGGTCCCTAAAGTAGGGCCTGGGGCCGCTCCAATGACCCCCCAAAACTCTATAGCTGTTATTGTTTTCTTCCGCAATTTTCAGCGGATGTTTGGGGCGAACGGTAGGCAACAGCTGATGCATTCAGACGTGTAGCGCTGGTTATGTAAATCACAGATGTGATACAACGCCAGAGAAGCAATCCTCTGTTTGTGAACAATGTTTTTGCCCATCATAGAACTATAATTTACTAGTATTATTTATTAAAAATATTCACTTTGCCTACCAAAACCCCGGACGTGACGACATCGCTCGTATGCATGCATCAAGATTGAAATGAAACCTAACCATTTGTTTGTATTTACCACTTTGAAAATCAGTATTTAGCCTACAGCAAGTGCCATTTGTAAAACAATTTGGAGATTTAGTTTTACATTTAATACTCTCTCCATTTTAATGACTTGATATATTTTGCTTCCTTTGTTTATCATTCTACATAGACAAACTTATTCCATCATCGCTTGCATCTTTTATCTTGTTCCCAACCATCAGACCATGTTCTGAAGAGCTGTTATAACAAGTAAACTTCTCCATTGTGAGATCAACAAAGTATCAGCTTATGCATTTTCTGTCAAATGGAGTGAATTATTGAGGTCTCCATGGGATAGTCTGAAAAGGGGGCCACAATGCTGTCGAGTTTGGGAAAGGCTGATCTAAGCTAAACTATAAACCTATATAATAAAGTGCCTTTTTCAATTTAAAAACAAAGTAGCATAATTGATTTTATTAAATGTTTACCTGGACATAAGCCAGCAATGGTACACTAATGCACAGGATCATAAGACAATATCACGTGATCAACGCTGGGGTATGTGACAAAGTGTTGGGTTTACATTAGACCCTCGTGGCTAAAGGAAATTTAATACATGAACGTATAAAATCTGTGTCCAACAAGGGACCATTTTCACCCATCGCTCACCCAGAAGTACAGTCTGACATAAGCATGAGGAGGTTTGCCCCGTTTTAAAAGCTACACCACCAAGCTATTCCATCAAGTCTATCAGTAGGTGTGAACTCCGCTCACCTTGTACCCCCCTCACTCCACCTACACACAGCCCTAAAGATGCTTCGAAGACAAAAGGGGGGGCATCTTGTGTGTAGGGATGTCAATTCTAAATTTTGGAGTCACGATTGAGGTGAAAAAACATTACGAATTTTACAAAAAGTTAAAAAGTCATTAAAACCCATTGAACACTCATGTCTATATTAAAAAGCCCTTTTTTTTTAAATGGCCAATTAGTTATTATCATGACATAAATGCAGCACTACACATGGTTCTTTTAGGACTCTTGCTTTGGCAACGTTCTGCCATCATCATGTCAAGATGGATTTTCTCTAAGCACATTGGATTTTTTTAACTTTACTTCATGCATTTTTGGTGGCCGTGCGGCTCATGAGGAAAAAACGATAATCACGGCAATTGTAAAACTGGTTAATCTTGACATGCCTACTGAATAAGTGATATATTTAGCAAAGTAAACAAACATTAGTACTACAACTTAAATGCGCATCAGTGTTTTTTGGCCCTTGGGAGCATTATTGTTCCATTTACAACTACATTTATTGTGCTCAAGTTTAGCATCCCACAACACAACACTTGAACACCTTCAGCTCGTGTCAAGTTACAAATGATCTCTGGATTTCATGAGATTTTCAACCAGTAGGACAGACTTTTCCCAGTTCACCTTTTGTAGCCTCTTTCATAAAGATAAACCCAGTGTTGCTGCTTCTTTCATTGCTCCAAAACATTTTGCGATCCCTGCACGAGTCTGCTTAATTGGTGGTGTGCACTACGGGACAAAGTCAGCTGCAGTTCTGAAGCATCTAGCGAGGCAACGTGAGAATACAACAGGGCTGGGCCAGACAATCCTTTAGCTTAATGTAGTTTTAAAGTCTAAAGCTGCCAGGAAATACAAAGGACCAGGACATAAGGAAGATCATGAGCTGGAGTTGGGGCCACTTCCACCTCCATTCACAAAATCCAGCTTCAACAAAAACCTAGTTACCAGTCCAATCCCTTATCAATGCCCCAAATAAAGTGGAAATCATTAACTTATTCCAAAGTTGCAGCACCTAAAGTCTGATCATCCGCACGCACATTAGCCAAATCATTACATTTATCCAGGTTTGGGGCCAGTATAAATGCTCCAACTCATGCAAATGTAAACTCTGAATAAAGACACTTGCCATGAAGTCTTCACCGGCCTCAAACTTGGACTCTATTTCCTTTCCGATGTCGTTTTCGGGGACGCGCAGGTCCTCTCTGATGTCACCGTTGTCGTTCATTAGGGACATGTAGCTCTCGTTGATGTTCACAACCTGAAGACACAAAGTTAGAGGGAATTTCATGTACGATTATAAAAGGGTTACCAACAGGGGCTGATTGTGGTAGGATTTGGCAACAGTAAGCGTGGAGCTCATTCTGCCTTCCGACTGGATAAACATCTCAGTCATGTAAAATACAGCTGTAATGGTGAATAAACCAACATTACAACTGTTATCACTAAAACCAATATTAGACTGCTTATCTTAAAACCGGGGCACATGTAATATTTAAGAAAAAAACAAACCTATACAACCTTTAACTGCCATAATTTAAATCAATAAAATTTGGAAAATGACCAGGAAAAACAATTGGAGTGATATTGACATGGAAACACTTAAAGCATCGGTCTGTCCGACAGAAAATCTAGTTATTTCCTCTTAATTTAAAATGTATTTAAAACTTGTGATGGATTGATTGCGGTCTACAGGAGGCAGAGTTGTTGGGATCAGTCGTTCTAAAGATATTTATGATGCCAAACAGAAAACTCATTATCCAAGACCTGATTCTGAGAGGGTTTACCTTTTCATTCAAATAATTATATGTATATAGATTATAATTATTAAGTTATGATATGACTGTGCCACAAATGGAAAATTAAAAATGGTGTTGCCTCCTTGTGTCGATTCTGATTCTTGAGTACAATTTAATGAAAAAAGATCGAAGAGACGCAAAGTGTTAAAAAGAGCTGATTTAGTCATTAATGTCACATTTAAAGACAGTACCTCAGCATCATTTCATCACAATAGAATAGTTTCCAGTAAACTCTTACCAGTAGATCAGGAGAATACATTGGAACTTTGGAAATCTTCAATTTTACTTTCAGAAACCTTCTTTACTACAGACTCCATTACCAGCAGCATCACAGTCACGTTTCCCCTCACAAGTTGAAAAGTTGAGGACAGCTGGGTCATACCTGGTAATCTTGCCTCTTGATGTTGGGGACATCCATGTTGTGGGTGGAAGGGCACATATCTTCATACTTCTTGTTGGTGAAGATGTCAATACCAACCAAGTTCACCTGCAGGACCAAAGGTCAGTCATTTAGTTTCAATTCTTCAGGAGTTGTGGTGTCAAACGTCACTTGTATAAAGATTTGAAGGATCTTCTACAAAGTGCAAACAGTCCAAAGTCCAGGTCAGAGAGATGCCTGGTGTGTCTAGATAAGAGAGTAGCCACTTGGACGCAGTATCGTCTGTACCTTAGCGTGCCCGTGCTTGCCGGTCTTTGAGGTGGACATCTCCACGATTTTGCAGGGACGTCCCTTGAGCACCACATGGCCGTTCTTGCGCAGAGCAGAGCACTGCATGGGGAAGGTGGCGGAGGCGCCAGACTCCGCAGTGGTGAAGTCAAGATCGGGGTCTGCCATGGTGCGATTGGTCTTAGGCGCTGGAAGAGACAATGGACCAATTAGCTCAATGTTAATGATCACACAATAATCATTATTAATCATATTTTAATTGGCCCAGTTTTAGCCCAATGCAACAAAGTTGACAAAACATCTGGATCTTACATACGTCCCAAATTTAAGATTTACAAAGATGTGAGAAGGATGAAGTCTGCACCAGTAGTTTACCACTACACCCCCCCCAAAAGTTAAGAAAATAAAGTTGTGAAACTGCACAATCTAGATCCAGTTTATCCTCTATGCTCTGTTGCCATTAGTATTATGCCAAATGAAGCTGCCCATGGCTCATTGATGCAGGGTGTAGCTCCAGAGCGTGGTCAGAGGGGGTCGAGTACTAACTGTCCTAATGTCATTTCAGCTGCGGCCCGTAACGCTCCGCTCCAAACACACAGCACTATTAGAGCGTCATTGTGTAAAATTTCATTTCACCCCAGAACGGGGGCGCTAATTTAGTTTGTAACCCAATCTGTCAGTGTACACCATGACTACAGCGAAAACGTGGAAGTGAGGCGGCTAGTGCTAAACACGAGGCTGCGCAAGGCTGCTATTCACCACCGTATGTGCGTAGGCATAGATCACTTATGACAACTTCACGACCCAACAATCTACACTTTCAGAACAGTATTGAAATAAACGGCAATACTGAACACAAGGAATTCCATGTGATCGAAATTTGGTGGGTCAAAGAGTAAGACAGTGGCGTCATCTGGTGAAGCGTCCAAAGGAGTTGGCCGCAATTTGCGCAGCAAAGTGCCAAATAACGGGACATCGCGGCTAACAATAACCACACATGCTCAGACAGCGGCTAACGCACAAACCGACACTTTCACAAATCTACTGCGAGAGAAACAGGCGACTACACATGTACACAACAATATCAGGCAATGACTACTGTCACTGATCCATTATGTTTAAACCAGTGGAGTCGGGCGTTATGCGTAATTTTTTAGCTAATGACAGAGATAGCTCACTGCGATTCATTCACTTTTGCCTGGTCATAGTGGATACACGAGACAGTTTAGGACTTATGATAGGAGAAGATTAAGACGCCATTCAATAAAAGAGGATTAACTACAGTCAGGAGGCAAAGTGAAAGTCGAGGTTTTAGGACAGAGAAGATGGTGACAAGCCTCTGCCCTGAGCGCGTCGCCAAAGGCCGCATGCCGCTTTCAATCCGCCTGACTCTGCACCGCGGCTCCCACACCCTGCTCAGCTCACACCCAGGAGCGCAGATAAGCCCCTTCAGGGCTTCTAGGTCTGCTGTACCGCTAATGTAGACCTCTCAGAGCCGGTTTTACTGCTTCTAAATTCCTTTAAGTCAAGAGTTTTCCCCCCCGAAGGCAGAAACACGCGCCATGCCACACTTACCTTCCAAGAAAAAGAGGACCGAGAGTGCGCATGCGCGGCCAACTTCACTGCAGCATCCGTACAGGAAGCAGCGCGAGGAGCTGGTTTATGTACTTCCGGTGGGAGCTGGCAGAAAGGGTTGCCAGGTCCAGAGTAAACATGGCAACCTGCCTCCAAAACACATTTTTTAACAAACCAATCAGGAACAATTTCTCTTAGGGTGAGGATAACCCTTTACTGTAGTTAATTAATTGTTATATTTATGCATGTATGTATGTATTAAAGATGCATATAGGAAAGCTACATATTTTCTTAGGACCTACATTTTTGGGGGAGAAATGTGAGATAACCACAGTCAATAGTTTTTTCTAATTTACACCTTGAATTGATTTTATGTCTTCTTCTTGTTTTATGACCCACTATACAGGAGTGTGGATGTTATTTTCCATATGTGTTTATAATGTATTTTTAAGTTCATAATCTTTATTTTGTCCCCACCCTTCATATCAGGACCTCTAGTGTGTTTAATGGGAGACATACAGGCAAAAGTAAGTATTTTCAATTTTCATATTTTGGACCAGTTTAATCTCTTAACAAATAAACTTTTATCTGGAAACAAATAAATTGCCACATATTCACAGCAAGGTTTTTTTTAAATTATTGCACTGATTCAATGTTGCTCCATAGATATAAGGGTAATTGTAAAAGGCCATTTTCTCAAATTACACTCTTGTAAAAACTACTCTTTATAGTTGATATGTTTCAATATCTAATTCCTACCAGATTTTGAACCCCCCCAAAACAAGGTGAAATTAGAATTTTTACAGATATTTTCACATAATAATATACTCAAAATTCCCTCTGAAAAAAATAAAAATAAATCCATGCATTTAAACCTGGCTCTATATAGTATTCATATTTTGTTGCCAAAAATGTAGCCAATTTTTGCAATACATTTTTTCTCATATTGTCAGTAATATCCTAACATAGCACTGTCTGGTCCTGTCTGTCACGCGCTGCCTCGGCAAAACAAACTTGGCTCTGTTGGAGGACTTCGCAGATGCAGCGTTCAACACATCCCACCTTTTTATTTATTAATTCATTCATGCATTGTTTTTATTTTTCAACACATCCCGCCTGTTTCTCCTGCCGCCAGTGTGGTACGTCACATGACTCGCTGCTATGATTGGCTAAAAGTGCCTTAAGGAAGGCGGGTACTGGCTGGGGCTTCACTAGGGCTGGGCGATATGACGATAAAAATCGAATTGTGATCTGATCTCCATGACGATCTGCTTTTTTTGGGAACATCATCATATCGTGATTTAGTGGTTTTTATGGAGAAAACTAGGTCTAAACCAGGTCTAAAATCAGGACTAAACCCAGGACTAAACCCAGGACTAAACACAGGACTCAATCAGAAATAAACCAAGAGAAAACCAGGTCTAATCCTGGACAATATCACAGACTGAACCAGGATTAAACCAGGACTAAACCATGAGGGAAACATGTCAAAACTCGGTAAGGACTGAAACTCAGACTCAAACAGGCCTTAACCAAGACTAAACCAAGACCCCCCCCCCCTATTCACCTGCAGTGTCTCGCCTCCTCAACTTAACTCCATCAACCCAGTCCAGTCGAGGATCTTTAAAAACCTCGACTACAAAATGAGCAGTAAACAAAAGACAGTGGTCGTGGTGTGCTGTACAAGGAGAGAACATTTATTTGTTTGAATTTCCATCACATTTTCCACAGATGTGCCACGTCGGGGGCCGAGCCTTTATTTTTATTTTTTGAAGTCTCTCTGCTCTGCTCCGACCCGCAAAATTTTTCCAGGTGATTTTTCGGGACAAAGGTGAAAACAGCACTCACGCTCATGCACGTCGTCACCCTCTCGTGCGCCCCCTCCCCCCCCCTTAAACCCCGCCCCCTTTTGACCTCTGACCTCACGCACACTCTCTCACACACACGCGCGCACATTCATCACCCAACATACGTTCACAGCTTGGATACAAAAATTGAAATACAAATAATACCACGATTAAAAACATTGTCATTTTTTTCCCGGTTTTTGTCTTTAAGAAATCTTTATAACTATTCTCAGCTCTATTTTCCTGTAGAAAGACGGCTAATTCTCCTCGTAGTAATAATAATAATAATAAGTAACGTTGTTTTTTTGTCTTTCGCTAAAATGATCCTCATAACAATAGTCTTACAGTATACATATATATATAGATCTTTTGTAACTCTGTCTATTCCTGCTCGATTCCCCACGGCTTCTTTCTCAACCCAACGCAAAGAAAGGCTTCAAGTTTACGAACGGAAAGGAAGCGTATAATGGGTCAGTAGTATCTCAC
The DNA here is from genome assembly GCA_900303255.1 of Lesueurigobius sanzi. Classification (NCBI taxonomy): domain Eukaryota; kingdom Metazoa; phylum Chordata; class Actinopteri; order Gobiiformes; family Gobiidae; genus Lesueurigobius; species Lesueurigobius sanzi. The sequence continues at coordinate 20,201 of OMNZ01073458.1, forward strand.
AAAGTAAAAAAACAAACAAAAATACATTGAGAAGTCAGGTTGAGTGAGTGTAAACATCAAGCAAGGTGCATTATGGTAGTAATATATTCTAAAGTCTAATGAAAAGGCATTTTAAAATTCAACAAAAGAGGAAGTGTCCCAATAATGGCTTTGTAAGTGATTTGGAGAACTTGTCCTGTGTGAAATCAAATGTTAGGAGACATATTTAGATGAGTTTAAATGGGTCAAACTCAGAATATTCATCGAAATTTGAGTTTGTTTGTTTGACTAGTTAAGATTCGGTGGCTCATTTGACCTGGATCATGGCACTTGTTCTTGGTTGTTGCTGACTTTCAAAGGTTTGCGTTCACGTTGCAGGATTCCATTTTAGTTGGAGCAGGTGCCAATATAACTCTGGAGAATGTAGTTTAAAATTGAGGTGGAGCTGAAAATCCTGTGCTGGTAACTCCGGTAGCTGTCAAACTGATTCATTAAGACTAAACTCTTCTTATAGAGAGATGCCCCAAATTCATTCCCCTGACATTTACAAAGACACGCCCTCTAAACTTCCATATATGGGCATGACAAGAGCATGAGACATTTGCTCGAGTACATGTGAGTAACTTTTTGAAGTATTTAATATTTGTATGCTACTATTTTTTAAATAGCATTACTCTTATTGTAAACAGCCTCGTGTATTTTGTCTAAAGTTTCCTCCTCTGATCGTAACGTGTTTGAACCTGCCCAGAGCAGCAACTAACGAGCAGCAGCTGTCACCCGTGAAAGTCTGAATTACACTAGTTCTGATCACTTTGATTCTCTCAAAAAATTAATATTTTTTAATGAAATAATTTTTAGAAAAATGTTGCTTATGCTGTGAAAGATTTAGAATTTTTGGGTCCATTTTGACTGTGATAATATTATAAAACTGCAGATTTTCCTCCTGACTGTTCTTAAATTTTGTTCTTCCAGAAGAACTCTTTTAGCTAAGAACAAATTTGTGCGTAGGTTTGTTTCATGAATGAGGTCCAATGTCTTCTCTGTCAGCACATATTAACTAAGGTCTATTTATTTTCTCATTAAAGTGTCCAAATGTGGTGAGTGACAATATTCAAAAGCATGTGCATGGACTTTCAACCTTAAGAATAATAGGGCAGGTTTGTGAACCCACAACTCACTATCAAATAATGATCATGTGTAGCATTTGACAATTTTCTTTTCCCATAGAGTTGTATTGGCACCTGCTATAAATGAAACAGAATGCTATGACGTGCTTAGGTCTAGATCTGCCAGAGGAGAACCTCATTTTGATAAATGTCTCTATTCACTATATTCAGCCCCGAACACTTTTGTAGTGTCAGCATTTCCTGGTTTTGTAAGCACTTCCTGTGAGCTGGGATTCGCATTATTATCAATAAAAGATCAAATCAGTTTGTGTGCCTGCGGGTTGATCAAAATAGTGACCTAAGATAATTTTTCTCAGTATTATCACTTACTTTCTGTTGGGTAATTAGCTGTGAGGAACCAAAGCCAGCTCAAGTCAGACCTACAGTTTGTTCGACCGTAAAACCTTATTCCTGGTTCCTGAATAAGGTGAATAACATGTCACCTGTTGCTAGAAACGCACACATTTTGAGAAAAATTTGTGGTTGGGACAAGTACAAAAACCTGGCACACTACTACGGCCAGTCAAGATGAAACAAAACAAACATGACGCTAGCTTGTAATGCGCACAGTTTATACGATCGAGACTTTTTGAAAAACTTCAAACTCAGAAAACGTGACGCGCCGGACCAGTTGATTCCTCCGTTTTTCCGATATCAATTCAGTCTAAAACAGCAGTGAGTATTTACATGTTTCCGCGGTGGATCTGACCTAATTATCAAACGAGGTGCAAATGAAAAAAAAAAACAAACAAACAAAAAAACCTCCGGATTGAAACTACTCTACGCCACTTTTCTCCTACAGTTGAAACGAAATGCTTTGTGCCGCTCTCGTAACCACGGTAACTATACAACAGTTGTGTCTGCGAAATCCCCTCGTCGTTCCTCGCTCCGTTCGTGGGATTATTGTTTCTTTTTTCTCTCCACGTTTTTCTTTAAAAAGGTGTAAAGTTTTTTGAGCAGCAGCAGCAGCACGTGATGGGAGAGTTCGCACGGGGAAGGGAGTCGACTTCAGCCACACAATCCCACGTTTTGACCCAGATTACATTAAATTAAACGTGGTAGACAGAGCAGTTGCGATCGTCAAACTCGAATCGAACACAGGGTGAGGCTGTGGGTTAAACGTTTCAGCTGATCGTGTGGAGTTTGGCACGTTCTCCCCCATTTAAGTACCACTAAAAACAAGTACAATAGGGTCTACACAACGCAGCTGATCTCCATGGGACAGTCAGTGCCATACCAGCGGATAACAGGCAGCTTTTCATGGACTTATAGTGGGCAGAAACTGATAAAATATCTATCTAAAAGTTCAAAATGACAAATTTGAACCAAATTGCTTTTAGGTCAGAACCACTTCCACACACACATAAAGTTTGAGACATTTACACACTACCTTTTAGGGTGCCAGAATACAATTTTGCAGGGGTAGGCAAGTCCGCTTGGATGTGCCACTTACATACATAATACTGGTGCTGTTCCTATATAGAGGGGGGTCTGGTGGTCCTCCCCCTAGGAAATGTTTAAAAATTTTGACATAATTTCAGTAGTTTTCCGTATTTTCTATATTTTAGCTGGTGTTTAGATCGCTATCATATATCTCAAAATCATCTGGGGGGCCAGAGAATAAGTGCTAGAAGGCCAGACATTGCCTACCCTTGTATTGTGTCAGATACAGTATGTAAGCTAATCACGGTTGCTAACTATTCTTTAGCATTTTAGTCAAAATATTTGGTAATAAAGCTATTTTTGCAGTACCCTGTGGTTGTAGTAATCCCTGTTGTCTCTCTCTGACATTAAAAAAGTGAGGAAGGTCGAATAACTGAGCAGTTTGAGTAGCTTCGAGAGGGTTGAGTATTTTAACACCACCCTCTGCCAAAATGGGAGCTGTGTCACGTGACTTCAAAAAACCTATAGAGCCAGGATGAATAAGAGTGTCTTGTTCAGTCTGGAACAACCCACTGAGATTTAGAATCTCTTTTCACCCCGTTGTCGTCGTCTTGTCTCCCTCTTGTTCACATATTCCCCTTGTGTTGTACTGAATATATGTTTAGTCTTATCAAATTATTACTTCCCGCTGCACAATGCATTACAGCTGCCCATGTCGTGCCGAAGAAACCCTTACATACATTTTTCCCAAAGTAAAAACTTGATTCCTACTTCCATAACCTGAAGTGCCTGTCGACTTTTAACCTCTGTATAAACAAATGTGACCCGGGACTGTGACATTACTACACTTTTCGAGGGAGCGATGTGATTGGCTGCCGCTCCCCGTCCGTGCAAACTCTCAGTGGCTTTAAAATGTTGAGCTACACAGAGAAGATCTCCAAAGGCTAAAGAGTCAGTTTCATCTACGACTCTTCCCGCAGCAGCTTGTTGTTGTCCTCCGTAATCAGAAAAAAAATACTCTTTCTGTTTTCCCCTGTCCACTGTGGAGTTCAGCCGGAGTCGGAGTTTTATTCTGGCCCGAGTTTTGTCCGATGTTTTTTGCTGAAATCACAGGGACGTTACCAGTTCATCATGGAGCTCCTGTTCAGAGTCATGAAGAAGACTTGACTGCTGCCCCCGGATCGAACCGAGGCGAAGAAAACCTGCGAGAGAGAAAAACAGTGTCACTAATCCACTTTATTTACTTCAAGAGCAGCGGAAATACAACATTTATGGCCCAAATCATGTTTAGCTGCAGGTTGTGATGTCATTACAGTTTTTCTCAGTTGCTAAAACACTAAACCCCATTGTCTGAACCAAATGCTCAGTTGCCTGAACCCACTGATTCAAATCAGTCTCTTTTGACAAAACCATCAGCACTTTTCACCTGTTTAGGCACAACTTACCAACACATTGTCATTGTGATGCACCTGTGTTGCATAATGGTGAGCCCAGGGGGCAAAGGTCAAACACAAGTGTCACCGGTTGAACACAACAACTCAAAACTGATCACACTTGTTTCTAATGATGCCAGGGAACATGTAATTGAATAAGAGAAGAGAGACGGGGAAGAGAGAGGGGGGAAGAGAAAGAGAGATAGGGAGAGGGGGGCAAAGAGAAAGAGTGAAAGGGAAAGAGAGATGGGGGAAGAGAAAAAGAGAGGGGAAAGAGAAAGAGAGAGAGAGAGAGAGGGGGAAAGGGAAAGAGAGAGGGAGGGGAGGAAAAAAAAGAGGGAGGGGGGGAGAGGGAAAGGGAAAGAGAAAGAAAGAGAGAGAGAAAGGGAGAGTGAGTGAGAGAGTCAGAGGGAAAGAGAGAGAGATAATTATTTTAAGTAAACTATTAAGCTCCCTCTCCCAGAACCGGATCCAGAACAAAATGGCCGAGGGTCCTCTGAGTTTACATGGGGTGCAAATGTAGATCTTCCACATAAAACACATTGTGATGCCACTAAAACTGAGGGTCCAAACATTTTAAAATGACGTTGCAATGCACCCTTTTGCGCCCCCTCCCACCTCACTCCTGATTGGACCTGAAACCCCTGCTCGTTGCCTGTGCACAGTAACGCTCGTCTGATTGGTCCATAATAATCCTGCAGGGCTCTGATTAGTTGCTGAATCAGCAAAGGCAGCTACTACAGCAAAAATAAAATTATTTCATGTTGCAAAATTCAGGCCCAGGCAGTTAATTATACGCATTATTAAATTACTAACACATTTAGACTTCCAGACTTTACTGGCCCTCTATTTGTAACACAACGGTACATTAAAAAGCATTACATTTGACCTCCAAGGCAAAAACCTGATCCTAAACATTGATATGGACAAGCTACTTCCAATAAATCTTTCAAAAGGTTACCGACTTTGCACCGCTGTGGAAAATAATCTTGCGTGTGTATTCTTGACTCACTTTGTCGTTCCTCTCGGACAGAAACTTGAGTCTCTGAGCTCGTTTGTGCATGAAGACGCCGTCCAGGTGCCCAGTCTCCACCGAGCGGATCTCGATGGCCTTCTCCCCCCAGCCCATGATCTGGTTAGAGTGGATATACGCTGCAATGCAAAGAAAATGTATTATTGTTCATTATTTGTCCAGATTGATTGTATTATTTGCAACTCCAGATTAGTTTTCTGTGTTTGCTGTTGCACCAAAGGCAATTTACATTCTTTGTATGTGGTAAAACAATACTTACAAGCAACAATACAGCTAAATGAACTGAACTTAATTGTACTACTCAGTTCAGCCATTGATAATTTTGAAGGGCATCTTGTAATCCCTCACTGTAATACTCTATGATGGCCACTAGGTGATGCTCTAAAACACACATTTGAAATTAAACTAGTTTTTATTTCCTTTCTTTACATTGTATTTTTTTGCACAATGTGTATTTAATTCAGTAATTTCCAATTGCACATTTAACAGCAACTTTGTGCACTGGAAAAATTATCAAAAAATAGGTTTAATTTTCTTCTTCTTCATATTTGACCTGGATTTGAGTAGGTTAGAGAAATTAAATGTGTAAAAAAATTAAAGCTAGATTAAAATGTATGTTTTTTTTAAAATAAAGTACTTATTAGTGAATAAATCTGTAAAAGTTCCAATTTTGCCTTGTTTTTAGGAATTCAAAACTCAATAAATCAGGCTAGGAATTGAATATTTAACAAATCCTTGTTAAGTACAAGATTGGGAGGTTTGGAGTCTGTCGGTGCTGCTGAAGGGACCAACTCGATGCAGGTGTAAACTTGACTGGCTGATAATTGACTTTAAAGTTTAGCGTCTGTGTGAGATGTTGTCCGTGTATTTTCATCTCTGGATGGTCCCAGAGAGGATATTATCATGTTTGTGGACTTTACACGCTCCATGTGGATAATACCAAATATGTCAATGGTTATGCCTGGACACGCGGGTGAGAGGGGCGAGAGTTGGAGGCACAAAGTGCAACTGGATTCACTTCTGGTCCACAGCTCGGCAAAACTTCATAAAATAATCATCGTAAAGGATGAGTTTGGTCATTTTTCTACTTTGACGTGATGGCTACGATTTTTAGGGACAAAACTACACTGAAATCTCAAAATTGCCGACCGTGTGAAAAATCGGTGGTTTCACCTGCCATGTCCCGCCTTAACACGTTTCTGGTGACAGTCCATCAGTAACTCACTGCCCGCCGTGTAATCGAGAACTTTTTATTTATTTGGAAGAGACACTGCTAATCCCACATGGGGAAATAATAAGATAAGATACATTTTTAGTGATCTCACAATGGAGAAATTCACTTGTTACAACAGCTCTTAAGACAGGACCACACAGGGGGGGTGCAGAAAAAGTTACGAAATGTGCCATCAAGTAATAATCATAGTAATAATAGTACAGCATAATAAAAAAACAAGATAGAACATAAAATAGAAAATAAAGTAGTGTCTCTCTAGAGCAGTGGCTGCTGGAGAATCCAGTCGGAAGTCATGTGTCAATATCAATCAGTGTAATATCTGCTCTCTGTAAATTTCTAGCAATAGCCCCTTTTCCCCCAACCCTCTTATCCTTCACAATATTATTACTATTACCTGACGGCACATTTCCTGACTTTTTGCACCTCCTTGTGTGATCCTGTCTTAAGAGCTGTTGTAACAAGTCAATTTCTACCTTGTGAGATCAACAAAGTATTATCTATCTTAATATATGGATTGTATATGTTTGTACATAATGCTTTGTTATCATTTGGTGTTGTTGAATAAAAAAAATAAAAAAACACTCACATGCATAATGGCCTGTATATGTAATTAATGCCAAAAATCTAGGGTAAAATATTCTTAACTGTAGTCATTTTTACTCATCAAGATGCACCTTTAAGTAAGACAATTGTGTACTTCTGCCACTGGTTACAACACATTTTTAGTATTTAAGGAGTATTAGACGAGCGTTAGAGTGGTTGTTTTCGTACCGACAGAGGTGGGCATCTCTCCCCACTGCAGCACCACGTCTTTAGTGATCCTCCCGTAGGTGTTCACGTAGACGCCCTCGTCCTCGTAGCACAGCAGCATCTCCATCCCGTCGGTCTTCGGCAAGATCACAATGGCGTGAGGCGTCACCTGGCCCTGGATCTGCACAGACACAAAATATACAACCCATAAATAGTAAATAAATGAAATCAAATGCTATGATACAAGCTTTGTTAACTGGACAGGTTTTAGATTTGAAAATTTCAACAATAGCCATCCAACTATAGCGAGTTGAGACTGAAATCGACTGGGCTTATATATTATACACAGCTGCAGCAATAACAATGAAAGCTAAACTAAATAAAATACATAAAATGAAAATAGAATTACAGTAAACATGCACCATTCAGGCCCATTATACGTCTGCATTGTGCAAAAACATCATCTGGAGAGGGCGTTCTCCGCGTGGGCCTTACATGTGAGGGGATGTAGATGTCGTAGGGGTTTCCCGAGTCGACGTCGATCACGTGGAACCCCACACTGGAGCCGTAGATGACCTTTAACCTCTGGCCCTCCTCCACCGTGAGGTCCACCAGCTGAGGGCGGTGCTGCAGCTCCGTGAACGACTGAAAAAAGAAATCGAAATCATGATCGGATGGGCTTGTTATGAACGAAAGAAACAAAAACAAATGTGAGGCTTCTTTACCTTGAAGGCCATGAACTTGTGGTAAGGCTTGGGAGCCCAGGCGTAGATCTCCACAGCGTTCTTCAAAGCGATCACCAGGAACTTGATTCTCTCGTATTTCACTATAGAAATATAACAGTGTGAAGTTATACATACAATACAAAAGAATACCAGCTTCAGATGTACTTAAAATGGTAGATTAAAAGACATCACAGGTGGATAGGGAATATTCATTTTGGTCATTTTATCAGTAAAGCATTTTAGGCAGGTGTGAACATGGCCAAAACCGTCTATATTTTCAAGGATCAACCATTAATAATAGATAGAACCAGGTTTAAATGAATGGTATTATTTTGTCAACATATTAGTTACCAACCGTTTTCCAGAGGGGACTTTGGATATCTTGTTTAGGTTTTATATAAGCTAGTTCTTGGTGGAAAAAAATCCACAAGACTAGAAACATTGGAGTCTATAGGAGCTACTAAATTGAAGATTTGGTTGCAATAGTCATAAAAAACTATTTTTGAGAAAACACGGCCTAAAGTTTGATAATTATTATGGTCATACCTCCACAGACCTTTGTGGCTTGTCCATATTTGACCATATTTGGATTACAGAGTCTTGTCATGTGAAGTTAAGGGAGAAAACTAGCCAGCAACCTCAAAATGAACCACTGCATGAAAAGTCTATGTTTTCATTTACCGTGTTACACCTAGAATATTTACTTCTTGCTTGTGTTTCTCTCCCAGCTCTGTACTTTGGTGTTGTTTTTACGCACCGACTTTATAGTGGACGCAGCCCTCCAGTTCCCCCACGGTGATCCAGCCCTGTTTCTTCTCCACTTCAGGGTCGTTGTGGAGGATCCTGTTTCTGAGCCACGACAGGTAGTACACGCGCAGTTTGTTCTTCTTCCCTGGAAAAGAAAGAGCACAGAAATTCAACACAATATACAATTTGCTCACTGACAAGACTTTTTCCTCCCTCATAATGAGTGATGTCAATTTTTGATCTGAAGATGAGATGAACGTGGCATAATAAACCTCATGTTGAATAATTGAAAATGTAAAAGGAGAATTAATGTTGTGGGAGGAGTGCTTTGGTTTGGTAAACTCGGTTCTCTGGCAGGAAATGACTTGATGACGCGCAACCACTAACCATGAGTGGAAAAAAAGATTTTTGTGTTCCAACAGATGAAAGATTATGTAAACCTATGAGCACAACTGTTTATGTTTTAGTAAATTTGATAGGAAAGGACTATTTATTGACTCATGGCACTTATTATTATCATTGTTTTAAACATTTCCGTAGTTCATGGTACAATCTACTGATAAAATAAGACTTTTTCAGTTCTTTTTTAAATTCCAATTTGGCTTCTCTTGCAAGAAGCCTCATACAAAACAAACATATTCTGACTGTAAAATATGAAAGTAAAACACAGAAATATCCAATATAATATAGCACTCTTAAAAACCTTCAAAGCAGAGGAAGGCTCTGAACCAGGTCTAAACCAGCCCCAAACCCAGACTGAACCAGGACTAAACCAGGATTCTGTGCTTCTCCTATTCACTCATCACTGCACTGTTAGCATTGTGTAAATTCATTACACTGTATAGGCATTAGGTGCTTTTTAGAAGCCTAAATGTGTTTCATTAGAATAAAAATAAATATCAGGTTATACTGTATTAATTCACTCTTTTCAAAACACACAGCTTTATTATATTAAGAAAAAAGTATTATTAATAGCCAAAAGTATTATTAACAACCTAATTAAGAGTGTTATTCCCATAACCGTAAATTGTATTTTCCGGACTTTTGCTTGGTCTTTCAAATCGGACAGTGGTGGATTTTAATTCATGACCCCTGCCCCACTGTGTTCATTAAAATGGACATATCATGCATTAAAATCTTAAAAACAGGCTTAAATCTTTCATTAGGATGTCTGTACATTGATATTTTACATTTTATAAATTCAAATAATGCCTCTGTGAAGATGACACGGTGCTCAAATATAATGTGTCAGGGCTGATAAGGATTTGGCCTGGACAACATTACAACATGGTTAAAAGCTTTAAACGGTCAATTTAGCATGATATGTCTCCTTTAAGTACATTTTGGCCTCAATCACTTTTTACTATATTATAAAATGTTACTGAAATTGGCATTACCCACCACCGTATAATTACTAGTCCTCCACTTTAACACCCACATCCCTCTGACCACAGACCTGAGATGGTGACGAGGACGTTGAGCCCCTCCAGGACGTCCATCTGTTGGAAGCGTCTCCTGTTGATGAGGTTATAGACTTTGCCCTGTCCACTGCGGTCCAACAACATCAGCCCGTTCTCCGTCCCGACCAGGAGGTTCACCCCTGAGGACCACACACGGATCAGTCAAGAAAACAGGTCTTACAAAACCTTCTCTAAGACAGAAAGTGACAAAATACTGCTTCTCTTTGCTCAAAAAGTAGAGCAGCAATGTAATTTTAGTATTCATTTGTAATTTGTAAATTGTATTTATGTATTACAGTGACCAGAGGAATGAAATGAGAAGAAGGGGCATAAAAATGTGTATATTCAAAAGATATTTAGAGATTTTCAGCAAAACCTGCATTTGAATTTGTTTTGGACAATATGTTGTGTACTCACAGCTCTGATAAAAAAAGTTGTTCAATGTGACTATTTCCAAAGATATTTAGATCTAAGGAGAGTTGGACTCAAATTGAATGCTATTTAATAAGGTTTGTTTGACATTCCTTTGAATGGGGAGAGAACGTTATGAACCAAATAATGAATCTGTCTGTGAAGCTGTGAGAGAAACTGGACACAAAGTGCTCCGGAAGTCAGTACCACAAACATAGCTTTTTGGGGAAGGTGCTCTTTGGCTTTGAGAAAAACGAAGAACCAAGGCACTCCTCCCACACTACAATTCTCTATTTACATTTTCTAAAAAGCCTTTATTGTACTGGGCTAATACATATTAAAATCTTTTAAAACATGTTGCTGGTTTCTTCCACGCGTATCGGCTCCAACAAAGCCTTTTTCAACATGGTGTGATTAAGAACTCAGAACATTCGGTGACCTGAGGGAGTGGCTGCACAATAGAGTGAAGACACACCCTCACAATTACACAATCAAGGCACTGTACCTGACATTTTTAATACAAATAATGAAAGAAGACGCAAGTGAATTAAAATGAGAGTAGAACGCATTCCTAACTTTCGTAACACATTATTAAAATACCAAACTAGCTGGGTCACTTTTTAAGGTCAAATGCAAGAAAAGTAGCCTGCAAAATCACATTGAATTGACAAAAAATATTTATATTTACACACACAGTATTATTTCCACAATTATTATAGGAATTACTAAACTAAAGGGGAACAAAACATATTTCATTCCAGTACTAGGAAACAAATCAGGTATAGTGCCTTTAAGTGACATCGCCCAAGAAAGAAAACTCATCTCATCACTCCTCTCTTCAAGTAGTCTCTTTCAAGTCTCTTCAAGAAGTCTCTTTCAAGTCTCTTCAAGAAGTCTCTTTCAAAAAGGCTTTGTTGGAGCCGATACGTGTGGGAGAAACCAGCAACATGTTTTAAAAGATTTGAATATGTATTAGTCCAGTACAATAAAGGCTTTTTAGAAAATGTAAATAAAGAATTGTAGTGTGGGAGGAGTGCCTTGGTTCTTCGTTTTTCTCTAAAGGTCTGGGAAGCTTTTAAACTTAGGAGGTAATTTATGTGCTAAATAGCGAGTGCAAATTGAAAAATAAAATGCAACTTTTGAAATCATATTACAGTATTAGGGCAACAAATCTACAAATGTAAATGAGACAATTCTACGTGAAGATGGAAAATGCACAAACCGATCCACTTTTGCACGTCCTACTCGTTTTGCACATGAGCGAATGCTTGGTAAACGACCCCAGGTTTAGTGTACGCATTATTGCAACAGGCTCCAATTGCTGGTTGTATTTGTGTGATTTCTCTGGTCCTTACCCCACAGAGCGGCACAGAGGATCTCGGAGTTGAAGCGCTTCTTGTACTTCCTGATTTCCGGCGTGTCGCTGTGGGGGCGGATGTTCGTGGGGTTGACGTTCACCACCGAGATCTTCCTGGCCTCGTTCAGCCGCGCCTGCTCCAGCTCCTGCTTCAGGAGCTCGTCCGCGTACGCTGAGACAGGACAGGACAGAGGTCACTGGGGTTACAGAGTTCAGGACCGTGATGAGCAGGTTTTTCAATATTTAACTAATGGAGGTTTAAAAAGGTAAAATACTGGAGTTATCGTTCACATAAAAGCATTCTGACACAACAGTGAGTTAGATGTATTTACCAGCAGCGACTCAGCAGCTAATGTAGTTGTTCCACAGCCACTTTTTAATTATGTTTCTGTCTGTTAGTCTATGGACAATGTTTGCTAGCACCCACAAACATGGTATGTGTTAGTGCTCATTGACCTTGTGTGTGTACGATTTACACTTATTTAAAATTAGATTAAATCCTCACCTGCAGCGTTTTTCTCGTCCTCCTCGGTCGGCGATGTCCCGTAGACTCTCGGATCAACAAAGGGAGTAAAGGAGGATTTGGACCCTCCACTGCTGCTGGTGCCATACTGTAAAATAATATTAAGACGTTTTAAGATATATTTTGTCTCTTTAGGCTGTATTGAGAGGATCAGCACAGCAGGACATGAGGTAGAGAGCAGGGAGAGAATTTTGGGAAACGGGTTCCACAAAGCAATTCAAAGTGCTGAGCAGCTACAGAAGCGCACAAGGCGGCAAATCAAATCCACAAAACATAAATATAATCTTTCATTTACTTAAATTAAAAGCAAAGAGTGGAGATAAAATACTTTCAGTGTCATATGCACCGCTAAAAATAACTGTTTTCACATTGATAAGCTTTATTGTTGAGGCCTGTCTCACATCTTCTGGCAGAGTCTTCCAGATTTTAGCTGAATAAAGTTTCAACATGTTTAGTCCTGACTCTGGGACCAGACCGCAATTTTTTTTAATGCAGGACGGCAGCGGAAGAGGGTTGAATTCAATGAATCTCAAGAAAATGCCCAATCATCACGATCCTTAAAGGGACTCAACGGAGGTTGTCCATTTTCATACTCGTGACTGCCACCTCTGGCCGTCGGCGTAACTGCAGTCTCCATGTTAAGCTTGTGAATGACTGCTGCCTCGGCCAGAACACGCAACTTTAGAGTGACGGTTGGGTTGGGTTCAGGGGGCCTCATTCACGAAACAAACTCACAAACAAATTTGTTCTTAAGGCCGACTTAGGAACATTTTGGGCATTCACAAAATGTGTTCTTAGCTGAAAGAGCTCTTCTGGAAGAACAAATCCTAAGAACAGTCAGGAGGACTCTTACGCTCAAATTCCACATCCGCAGGCCGCCTCCGAGTTTCAGAGAAGTTTAAGAACTTTTTCTTAAGAAAATATTCGTGAATGAGGCCCAGGGTTAGCCAATTAGAGGCAGTCTTGTCCTCACTTCCCTAGCCAATCAGAGGCATCACTTCCCCTGCCATCCTGCATAAAATACATTTGCGACCAGACCTCTCCATGAAGTCTTCAGAGCTGAGATAGTTCATACGGCACTAACATGTCAGAGATGTACTTTGGTGCTAGAAGAAACAAGAAGAGCTGTTTTTTTTCTCTGAGCGACTGAAGCCAGTGCAGAGACCTGAGCACTGGACTAATATGGTTTTATTTCCTGGTTGTAATTCCTGGTTCTATAAAGGTCTCCGGCAACAAAGCTTAATCAGTGAGGAAAGGGCACAGAACAACTTTTCAAGCCTTCGAAAATACATCCTTTCTAATGCTGGCTCATTTAGAGAAATCAGTATATTATGGACTGAATCCGCCATGAAAAAGGAAATTATGTAGAACAAAAAGTATTATTTTCTGAATAAAATGATTAACTGAAGACTAAAAAATCTAAATCTACAAAAAGAATGACTCTTTACGGATGTGATTCCTAGCTATCTTTTTAGAAATCATTGCATTCATGAATAAAGCTAAAAAGGGACACCCAAAATAAAATGTACTTCTTTATTGCTTCTTTGTTTGTGTGTCCTCTGTTATTTACTTTCCAGAAATCATCACCATGTAGACTGACATACTGTAGCTACAAACATGTAAGTTTTGGGAGGATGCAGGGAAAGGAGCAGCCACCAGGAGCAGATGGGAACTTTTGCTGAACCAAAAATGGCAGGTAAAATCCAAAAAATGAAGAGGGAGGCTTTGGTTGTCTGCTGCTACTCAACCAAAACTATGCAAAGGGACAGTCACACCAGGCTACAACTCTATAGAAATGATAAAAATGATCTACACAGGTTCCTGGGCGGGACGGGGAGCGGGAAAAGGACCAAAAACGTTCAAAACAAGTCGGGATTAATGGATTCAGGGTTGGATTTTTGGGGTATATTTCCGGGAGATAACTAGGGACACCGTACTGGACCTACTTGCGCCCCTGGTGCGTCCCCGGGAGAGACCAAGGGGGACGGACCGGGCTGGACCAGGTCTGGGAGGGCACTGTTGCCGGGGAAACCGTTGCTGCTGGCGGCTGAGCTCCGCCTCCTCTGTCTGAGCCTCTGGAGAAAACATAGAAGGGGCGGAGCTACTGAGCCAGGCGTGTCAGCTGGCCGCCGTATTGGACAGGGCAATTTATTACTTAGAACAGCAAAGATTTAGAGTTTTCACAGCTGTGGAAGTCAATAGCACAATAAAAGAAACCAAAAAGAAAAGCTAAAGTGTGATAGAAGAGACTAAGGCAGCACAAGATCGGAAAAACTTCGGATGTGCGAAGTAAGACTACCATGAACAATTCTTCTCTTGGTTCTAAAGACTGAAAAACATCTGACCTTTTCACACCTAATTAATGCTTCAATGAGAAAGTAACAAGCATCAATTAGGTGTGAATAGGTCAGATGTCTTTCAATCTTTAGGACCAAGAGAGTTGGGACGTAGAGGTCAACTCCTCCTACTGGTCTCGTCTTAAGAGACCCACGAGCTGTCAAGCCTGTTCATTCGCTGACAGACGAAGACTGAAGAATCTTTGCCAACGATAAAGTGAACTGATGCTGCTGAACGTGAATATGAGACATTTTCTCACCTCTCTCATCATCAGCGTCGAGTCTTGGGAGCTGTTTCCAAACGAATCGCTGTGAGCGTCGTTCTGACCCATTGACCCGCCCAGACACTCGTTAGCGCCTTGACTCGCCGCCGGCCTGGAAAAAAAACATGATTGTATATTGTAAATTGAGAATTGTTCAGAAAGGTAAAGTCAGGATAGAAATTTTAGTCGGTAATCCTCTTTTCACAACACATGTACATACAGCTGTGCTCAAAAGTTTGCATCCCCTGGCAGAATCTCAGGGTAGAAGATGAATGATGACACAAAAACCTTTATTTCTCTCATGGTTAGTGGTTGTGCAAAGCTATTTATTGTTTACGCTTTTCAACTAGAAACTAGCCAAATGTCCCTGATCTAATGTTTACATATTGTGCATCCTGAAACAAACATCATTTTTGTCAGAGAGTTCTGTATTTCAGCTGAAGTGAGTTTTTCTTTGCTAATGAACAATTTTCCTGGCAGTTGTTGAAGGTCATGTAAATGTTAGATCAGGGACATTTGAGTAGTTTCTGTTTCATTATGATTTCAAAAGAGTAAACTCAGTTCTTTGACAGTAAATGGCTTTGCACAACGACTAACCATGAGTGGAGAAAAACGTTTTTGTGTTATCATCCATATTCTATGAAAAATGCCCAAAACTGTATCTAAAATCTGCACACAAAAGACTTGAGCTGGGGCCACAATAATACTCTTTAAAGGCTAAATATTATGGAATATTCTGGACGTCTTAGCCTTGACCTTTATGTGGTTGTAAATGACGCATGTGTTTATAAAAGCCAAAGACTTGAGAGGACACACTGCAGGCAAGAATTTGGACCAGATTACAAAGCCCAATCTTGCCATAGGTACCAACTTAGCCAGGGCCGACCCTGAGCATGATGGATTTCTTCACACAACCAGTGTTGGGGCTAAAATTAACGAGTTACAGAAATATTTTACTTTTTCATAAGAGTAGGGGCCACAAGAGCTTGAAAATGATACAAATGATAAAATGTTTTTTAGGCCTTTGTCTTACTGGTAAATCATTCTTTCTTTG
This sequence comes from Lesueurigobius sanzi, assembly GCA_900303255.1. Lineage (NCBI taxonomy): Eukaryota > Metazoa > Chordata > Actinopteri > Gobiiformes > Gobiidae > Lesueurigobius > Lesueurigobius sanzi. The sequence goes on from OMNZ01073458.1 coordinate 36,055, forward strand.
TTAATAATGCTCACTGACATTTTCAGGGCTGATAAGTAAAGCTACAAGTAAAGCTAAAAGTAAAAATATCAATTCTAATTCTAAATGCAAAAGTTACTCAAAGTAGTGAGCGTTCTGAGGGCGGAAGATCAAGATGGCCTGAATATGGACTGAAACAAAAACAAAACAAAAGCCCAGGTATATTTTTGATGATGGCTGCACAATATATCGCATTATTAGGTGCAGTGTTGGGGAGAATACTTTGAAATTGTATTCCGTTACAGAATAGTAAATAGTTGTCTTAAAATGTATTTTGTAACGTATTCAGTTACTTTGCCCAGTCAGTGTACTGTATTCTGAATACTTAGATACTTTCACCTCGATTTGCTTTATATTTTTGTATAAATATGGTGAAAGATTAAAAATATGTAGCAACACTTTAACACCAACTGTTGTCTGTCTCTTCTTTCTCTCTTCTCTCTCTCCCTTTCTCTCTCTGTCCCTCTTCTTTCTCTCTCTCTGTCTCTCTCGTTCTCTCCTTCCTCTCTCTGTCTCTCTCTCCTTCCTTCCTTCCTCTCTCCTTCCTCTCTCTCTGTCTCTCTCCTTCCTCTCTCTCTGTCCTTCCTCTCTCCCTCTTCCCTTCCCCTCTCTCTGTCTCTCTCCTTCCTCTCTCTCCTCCCTATCTCTCTTCTTCCTCTCGCTCTCCTTCCTCTATCCCTCTTTCTTTCTTCTCTCTCTCTTTCTCCCCTCTCCCTCTCTCTTTCCCCTCTCTCCCTCTTTCCTTCCTCTCGCTCTTTTCTTCCTCTCTCTCTCTCTCTCTCTCTCTCCTTCCTCTCTCCCTCTTTGTATTCCTTTGGTATTTGAAAAGTAACTGTATTCAAAATACCCTCAAATGAGAGAGTATTTGTACCTGAATACAGTTACTCAAAATGAGTATTCTGAATATGTATTTTAAATACTAACCAACACTGATTAGGTGATGCAATATCCATATCACCAGAAGTCACAACTTATCACTAAAGTCTTCCATCTGACTGAAATCCAGACATTTTTGCATACAATTTATAAATGTGCAAAAGCTCAATTTTAGCCTCATTTTGGTCCTGGTCAAGTATTCTTTGAAGTCTAAATAAGAAATTACATACAATTAGTGCTTAAATTGAATGAAGCACTCCCGAATATCGTTTC